>WYDF02298578.1:0-15734 GCA_009867245.2 Adranes taylori
TGCAAATAATATTCTAAAACACAAATAATATTCCCTTGTCCCTTCAATTTCCACCCTTATTCTATACTATCATTCCCACTCCCCTTTCCCCCATTTCCCGTTTTCTTTTCCTTTCCCTTCCTCACTAAATCCTTTCCCCCTACCTTGTCTTCTTCTCTCCCCTCCTCGCCCCTTTCCCTTTACCTACCTCTCCCCATGGATGAGATGACTTGATATGCGTCACCTTTTGGCTCCTCTCTTCCCCCTTATCTTCTCTCCTGTTTTTTCCATAATTTTCTTCCGTTTCCCACTTTGTCCTAAACACCACCTCCAATTCCTTGCTTCCTCCCTTTCCTCCTTCGACCATCCCATACATTCACACTCATTCGCCCAATGCTCCCACGTTTCCTCCATCCCTCAGCAAATCCTACATTCTCTTTCACCTCTCTCATCCAATATCTATTCTCTCTCTCCATACTCCCACACCTGAACCTTGCTATCATTACTTTCTCTTCCATACTCATGTCAGACTCTAGATATTTTGGCCTCCCTCCTTCTACTACTATTTCCTTGTATCTTTTATTATATCTCGATCCTCTTATTATCTCCCTTCTCTCCTGCATTTCCACATCCTTCATCTTTCTCTCTACTTCCCCATTCTTATAAATTAAGTAATAAACCGAAACTATGCTTGATGAAATAAATCCAGTAATGAGAATCTGCTCTGTAGATTACTATAGTTAAACGACACTTTTAATATATAAACAGACGTTAATGTTAATCTCTCATAAGCATCCTATAACTAGTTCATTCAATTCTCTAAAACGTACGTCCATAGACATTGTCTGAAAGATATTTCTTTTGTTGGCATTCAGTTAGGCAGTTAGAGAAACGCTCAGTCATCCTTACTTTCCGGAACTCTTCGGTCTTAAGCCTGCAAAATGTACTTGTACTAGGCCAACTAACTTATTCATTCTAAAAACCTAGATTTTAAAGCAGGTCAGAAACATATAATTAATTAGTTAGACAGACTCACTGTGTTCACAGTCGAGTGTCTTTGCAAGCGAAGATCAGCCCCTCTTTTTTGATACGGCAGCTGGCTCATTCAGCGTCTTAAAAAAAATATATAAAACTAAGTCCACTTTAGTTTTCTCTCTTCCGTTTCCACTTTTCAAGACAAAATCGAAATATTTCACGATACCCTGTTTCGTGAAGTCTCTAAGCAATCGATTCTACTCTGCCCACCGGTGTTTATTAAAACTTCAAGTAAAGAAGTAATTCCATTCTCGTACTAAATCGCTTTATTAATAAATAATTACCAGTGTCCATTACAAACAGCGAATTAATGTAAACAATAAACATTTTATTAGTATATTTTATTTCGACTATTGGAATTGAATAAATCATTTATTTCAAACACGTGATTTACAAATATTAGGTAATTAACAAATATTCAATTGATTAACTCTTCATTTTTTTATAACATACTAACAAACCAATTACATTTTTCTAAGTTAATCAAAGGTATGTATGTATTTGTCTACCAAATCTAAACTATTTCGTTGACGAATTAGGTTGTACTCTAGTACAATAAATTATCATCTCACAATCTATTATTATTTATGTATTACTATTTATGATAACTATTAAATAATTTCACTTATCAATCCTTTAAAACATTATTGCAATAAATAATATATAATTCAATTGTGAAATAGATCATTAGAATAATCAAATGGTTTTGTTTGTTATTCTGTGTCTTTTATTAGCGTATGAAACAGGCTTCTTTCTTTGAAACTGACTAACAGTTTCAAATAGGCAAGAGTTCTCTAATAAATTAGTTTTAACGAGCTCAACTAGTACGTATAATTACTATTATCCTGAAGTGAAATATCAAATTTTCTTTCTTTAGGGCCAGACCAGTTGCTCTACCACCGTGAATAAAATAGGAATTATTAGTATTTTGCGATCTCGAAAGAATTGCGAGTTTTTACAACTAAGGGAGTTTTGTGAAAATTAGCATAATTCTATGTCGCACAAAAATTAAACGTGACTATAGTATATATAACAGTAGATATATGTGGATACTGGTGAAACCCAAATAGCGCTACAGCCCTTTAAAAAGGACATCACGTAGGTATCTGGTTTCAAAATTCAACATTTATTTCACAGATGGCACTGTTGGGAGTCAACCATATACGCATTAAATAACCTATCTTTATACATGTGCATGTGCTTTATAATTGTTTCGTAGTGATATTTTTATTTGAAATTGTTGTTTCTTTAAACAACAATTTCATGGATTTCAACGTAACATGGATGAATGGAGATTAGTATTTAAACATTTTTAAGATATTTGTTTTGCATATATTTGCTTTTTGTGTCTAAGTTTAGTTCTGCAATTTTATGTTCACCCAATTAAATGGCTTATCTAATTGTTGCATTAGAATATTATGTAAATTTAGCTTAACTTTCTTTTAAAAGGACAGTAGCTAAATATGATTCCTAATTACTATCTTTTTGGCATTCTTATAGTGAGTGGATATGTATGTGTTTCACGTCGGGAAATATTTTAGGAGAATCAAGGCGACACCCATAATAGCTTATTATCAAATATATAACTCGGGATAGATTTCGTGTTATAATGAAATTTCTTCATCTTGCGACAACACGAATCTAAACAAAGATGACAAATTTGCTAAGCTAAAATCTCTTTTTGATTTGCTTAACGTCCGCTTTTTAAAATATGCACCTTTGTGTGAAAATTATAGTATAGATGAGGACATAATTCTGTACTATGACCGTCATAGCGGAAAGCAATTTATGCGTGGTAAACCAATTTGTTGGGTATACAAATTCCGGACTGTGTGCACACCAAAAGGATAGATTGTTTGGTTTGATCCATGTCAAGGTGGATCGAAAAATGCATCTAAATATAGCGAATTAGGTTTAGGAGCCAGTGTTGTACTAAACTACACAGATGTATTTCAACATCGATAGCACAGTGTTCCATTTTCTTTGCTTTTTATAATTTTTTTACGTCAATGCATTTATTGTACATACTAAAAGAAAGAAGCATCAAAGATACAGGCACTTTACGAGAAAACAGAACGAGCTATTGCCCTTTAATGTCATCTAAAATCATGAAAAACTCTGAACATGACACTTATGAATACTTCAGCACAGGCACTGGTATTGTTGTATGTATATGGAATGATAACAATATTGTCAGTGTTGCCTCAAATTAGTCAAGTGTTCAACCAATAACTAATGTCAAACGATATTCCAAAAATCTAAAAAAGGATATTTACATTGACCAACCAAACATGATAAGCGATTATAACCGGAACATGGGCGGGGTTGATCGGTCAAATCAAAATATTAGCCTCTATAGAATTGGCACACGCGGAAAGAAGTGGTACTTTCCTTTGATTTGCCATTGCATTGATATGGCGTTGCAAAATTCCTGGCAAAATTCCATGGTTAAGTTTGCAAGATGGTAAACTTAACCATCTTGCATTCAAAAGATCAGAAGCCAGGACTATATTTGAAAGTCACGGAAAATCATGAAAAAAGTGGACGTCAAAAATTCTCACATCATACAAAGAATTTTCAAGGTATGACAGAATGGACCATATCATTTTGTATCAAGATACTCTAACAGGATTTGGATTTTTTTCACAAGAAAGTCAATTTCAGGTGCAGTAAGTGCTATATTGGATTACATCCAAAAGACTGTTTGGTATCATATCACAGTAGATAAATAATGATTGCAAATTAGGAAGTGAATACTCATGCTATTTATAAAAATGTGTTTTGTTAAAATTTATTTATATTGTGCATCTGTTTTATATAGTAAACCCATTTTACTACTGTCCTTTAAAAGGGCTTTAATTATTTTTGTTTTAATAAAAATTTTGAGAAAAATACAAAATATTCTTTTAATTTATAGTCAAATAAAAAAATAGGCCCAGTTTGATTTTATAATTATTTTCTAAAGTTCCGCAATAACTGGGTTAATGTCTGAAATGAGTATGGATGATAAAAACTGGATTGCGAGATTTACATGTAGAAATGAGGAGAGAGGAAATAAGTATTGGATATTTGTGCTACAGAAGATGAAAGACTCGATCACAGGGTGAAATAGTACTATTCCTTCTCATGGAGTGACAATGAGAAGGAATAGCAGGGAGCTGAAGAAGGTGTTTGGGGAAAGTGATCTAGAGAGTCGAAGTAGTGAAAAAAGGTAAGAGAAGAAACTAAAGGGAAATTAAATTTATCGGAAAATGATAGTTGCCGTTCCCTTTTTGCTTTATTTTTTTTTTTGTTATAATTGTATAATTTGTTTTAGTTTTATATAAGAATGTTAATTTCTGTTAGAATGTACGGAACACAAAAAATGTTAGTGAATGGTAGGGAGGAATGTGTGAAATAAATAATAATAATATTTATCATTTTACTTAAATACATGCGATAGATTAAGATTAGAGAATGTTCTAGCGTTTTTTATGTTTGTTTTGTTTATGCGATATATCGGCTCGTATATAATCCAAGTGTTGCATTCTCAATATCTTATTAAATATTTTTATGTAATTTAAGTCGTTTTAGATAATGACATACACTCAAAAAGTTACAATTAAAAGTTTTTCTTTTTTCAAGTTTTTCTTTGTATAAAACGACTTTCGCTGAGACATGTTTCATCTATGTGATATATGTTATTTTCTTTCTCTAATTTCGAATATTGTTTTCAATACAGTCATTTCCAACTGGTCATTGTTTTCTTTTGTCGATTTACACTAAATTGCATTTTCTTTCTCCCAAAGAAAGTTTCGTTTGTGATATATTTGTCACAAAATTGTATTCTCACATCACGAAAATTTTGTTAATTTTTAAGAACAATTACATTCCCATTCTACCTCTGTAAATAGTTGAGTCAGTAAGAAAGTCTTTTGATAGCTTTTACCCAGGGACCTTCCTCCGGTATTTTATTCTGGCCTTATCTTCCCAATGCATCACTATCTGCTTCTTATGGTTTTTAGTTAGACCAAAGGGTTGGAGTCAATCAAACTGGGTATTGCTCCTTTTCTAGCTAGTTTGTCAGCTATTTCGGTGCCGTCCAGCTATGTTAGGTATGTTAGGCTTTAGGTGTTTAGGTGTGTTAGGACTCACAGATTTTAGCATGTAGTGTCCTCATTGTTAGTTGACTGAAATTTTAGCCTGTAAGATAATGTATCCAGTGAAATCACCATTTTACATTTAGCACCGTATACTCCAGCTCCACCACTGTCTACTTTGGCTCTACCACTGTCTACTTCTGACTCATATACGTAGCATTTCAATACACGCTTGTCATGCTTGTTCGCTTCCCCAGAAGATCCTGAGAAGAATAGCAGATTCAAATTTGAACATTAGTGGCATGTCATTCCAACTGCAATAGGTGAGTTGTATTGCTCCAGGCTCTCTAAGGATCTGCAATGGCATATCGCCTGGAGCTGTAGGCGGTAATGGTAAACTAAGGGGTGTTGTAGGCTCTTCTTGCTGCGTGGGTGGAGTGGTTGGAACGGGTACGTCTATCAGCATACATAGTGTGTGTGTGTGTCGAAATCACACATGGTGTCCCTCTTATTGTGCCGGCGTCCTCCTCTTATCCTCCTCTTATGTGCCGGCGTCCTCTACGTTTTCTCCTTACCAATGTAGATGCAAGAAAGGGATATGAAAGATTTATATGACTGAGATAGAATGAAGATTAGATGATGATGAAAAATTCAGCTAAAATTAAAAAGAATGTAATTTGTGTATAGCTGATTTGACATCATGGAATTTTGTAATTGTAAATGAATTTAATTTAAATTTAAAAAAAAATATCCATTTGTCGCTGGCTCTTAAAACGAGTGTGAATTCTACTCGCTCTTTAAAAATAAGTTTGGTCACTTAATGGAGAAAAATGAATAACGGAATTGTGCGACGGTACTCACACGTAGACAATCGGAACAAGACCCATAATACGTCTAATCAACATTGATTTTAGTCTGTTTTACATAGGAAGTAGAGAAACCTTCAAAAGGCGAAGGATGTTCAAGAGGCGAAGGATGTCAACATTGTGGGATTTGTACCGTACTAAAACCCCACTCCCAGTTGGGATCGTATAAGTTAGGGAGATTGGAGTGTTTATTTGAAGGAGACTTTGGGATTTATCATCCTCTTCAGTCTGGAGTAGTCAGTCCGAAAATTATGGTAAGCTGATAGCTTGCAGGGAAGATATAGGCTATAACATTTGCTTTACTACCAAGGTAACCTATAATACCTTGGTCATAGCATGGTCAGCTGATGAGGTCAGCTGAAGTTTGGTTTTTATGGGGTGAGTTGATTTTGCTGGTGGTCTATTGACACTGACTTGGGCGAGTCTCTTTATATGAAATTAGATGAGAAGAAGCAACTTCTGGTGGACGGCTAGCCGGCGGCACTTCTAGTAGTTCCGGCCCTAGGGGGCGTGACTTGAAGGAAACTTCTGCTAAAATCTTTAGGCACTGTAAATCGCCTACCAAAAAAAGCATTTTTTCCGTTCGAAAACATAAGGAACAATATTGCATTGTATTCCCCATCGAAATTCTATGCGAGCATAAGTTGTTCTCCAAGCAGAATAAAATACAAGTGCTACTCCTGATCATGCAGAAGCCAGCTATTGAAAAATACTTGTGTACTCAAATTGAAGAATATCGTGAAAATAGTTCCACGAAGACAAACAATTACACATATATATGGAAATGCTAGCGACGTTTCATACAATGATGTACGGGGCTGCTACAAAATACGTACATCTTGATATATATGTATGATTAAGCTCGCTTCTTTAATGAAATAATATTGATAAATGCGTACAAGTTCGTGTTGGGTATCTTTTTCCTGCTGAAACAGATTCCCAACAGGAACTAAAACCAAAGTTTTTCAGACGTATTTGTGTCGGCATCCATAGAAACAAATTAATGAGCAAAACAAAAAAAAATAGTCAAAAATTGCACAAAACAAAGATATTTAATCGGATGAATTGCCGTTAAATTAATTCAATAATTTTATTACAGCCTTATTAGGAACGTAAATATTGCTATCGATTTGTCTATCCAACTTTCCAAAATAGTCCAAATCAGAATAATGATAAATGTCAATAAAAAAGTGGAAGAATACTGAAAGGTTCGGCAGCTTATCAACACAAACTTCTATGTAACGGTTCCGAATAAAATTGATGCTTATTGCATGCCGAAAACCTTTGATGCTGAACACTTTTGCTGCTGAACTCGCAATGAATTATTCAATCTGACTACGAAGGACCAAAATGAATCGTAATGATGATATTTCTACTTAAGATGATTTTTTTATTAAGTTTTTAAAGAAAAACACTGATATGTTGGAAACACTATCTGTGTCAATAATAACAATTGAAAACAAGATTGAAAAATCAGACTAACTCTAAATCTTTTATTAGCACTGCTCCTGTGTTATATAGAATTTGTAATGAATCTCATAAGATTTGTAACTGTGAAGTATGACGAAAATTGTCGCCAGAAGAGCGAATATGTCGCATCAAAAAAAATAAAGCTTAGCCTTAATTGTTTATCTGCTGGTCATTTTGCAGATACGTGTAAATCTTTTAGTTGTAGAAAATGTAATAGACGACATAATACTTTATTACACGTTGTAAAGGATAAAAATACTGGTCATTTAAGCCAATCTTCTAGTCTTGTGCAACCTTTAGCACCAACATTGGAACAGGTCAAATGTGTAATGAAGATCTTCATATTTATGTGAGTGCATATATAAAACCATTAAGAGTTCCTGAACAAGTTCTTTTATTTACTGTTCTGGTTTCAATTCTTGATGACAAAGGTAATTTGCATAAATATAGAGTTTTATTGAATACAGCTTCTCTGTCAAGTTATATAAACCAGGTAGTTTGCAAACAAACATACCGTTGAATCCGGTTGATATACCGGTAATGAGTAGAAACTGCGTATATTCCATTATCAAATCTAGATGCAAATTAGAAACAGTATCTCTTGTAATTAAGAGCCAGTTTAACGTAGACTGTTTGGTTTTGTCCGAAATATGTAATAGAATCGTTCAACATTTATTTCGGCCGAAGATCTGAATTTACATAAAAATATTCATTTAGCCGATCCCAATTTCGGAGTTCCGAATAAAATAGATTTTTTGCTAAGTGGAAATCTGTTTTGAACATTTATTTGAAATGAGCAAATACGTTTAGGGCCAAATCGTCCAATTTTGCAAAAATACTATTACTGGTTGGACATTATCCGGTCCTGTGTCATTTGCACATTCATCTCATGGTGAAACTACTTGCCATTTTATTACAAATAATGAACTTCATGATCAACTGTATAGATTTAGAAAAAGCAATGCGAAGCTCATTTTAAGGCAAATTGAATACGCTATAATGATGGTCATTTTATAGTTACATTCCGTTTAAGGATGATCCTAATAAGTTAGGGGCTATATTCGAGTTTGATCTGAAGCAGATTGCCAGTTTAAAAAAATGTGTATTCAGAGATAAAAATTTAAGAAATTCAGACGACGCTTTTTTACAAGAATATATTGACCTCGGTCATATGAATAATGTTACTATCTTCACCATCACGGGGTATCCCCATCAAGAGGTAATAGAACTACATTCTCCGAGAAAAGTAGTTCTACTACTAAATTACGTGTGGTTTTTAATGCATCTGCTGCGACTACTTCAGGAGTTTCCCTTAATGATTTACAAATGATAGGTCCAAGGATGCAGGATGACATTTTTTCTAATCTTTTTCATTTTAGACAGCACAATTATGAAATTTCAGGAGATATTGTAAAGAGGTATCGACAAATGTTAATCTCTGAAGAACAACATCTTGCATAATATAAGATTATCCTCAGTTCCAAGATTTGCCAATGCAAGCGCTCTGACATCCAATATTTGTGTTAGTAATATCGCTCGGTTGGTGATTATGATTCATTGATCCTCATTCCTGCTATTATTAAATGTGTTTTTGTGATGATCTTTATGCGGAAAATAGGTGTTGTTGATTCTCAATTCATATCTTGCGCAGAAATCTATGAGGATTTCGCCATTTTCATTTGGTGTTGACTCATTGTACTTTTGCTTTATGTTTGGAATGACATCGTTTCCGATTCTAGTATTAAGATCTCTGAGTAGTATTATTTAATCCCTATCTTTTATTTTGTCTATGGTGCCTTGGAGTTTTTGATAGAAAGTTTTTGTTGCTTCATGGGGTTTAGATATATCTAGAGCGTAGGTGCTTATAAGATGAGCTAATGTTATTCAGCGCTATATATTAATACATAATCTTCATATTCTGCAGTACCTTGGCCTATTTTCTTTGTTTTAGAGATTGCGCATATATGAATAGTATGTGTTTTCATTTCTATTGTAATGTCTTGATCTCTGCCATTCCAGGATGTTATGTTCCAGCAGGCAATTCTGGTAATGTATTGTGCTCCCTTTCGCTTTCCGTTGTCTTTGCTAAGTTCGTCATATGATTTATCCGTCAGGTATTGAGCTATAAGCCAAGTAATGGTTTTACACTCGGCAAGTAACTGGTCTCACCTGGCAATCATCCTCCTTTATCCGGGCTTGGGACCGGCAGTGGCATCTGTTGCGCTATTCAATTCACCCAACAGCTACTCTAGGCGGAGTTGGATTAAAATGTAACTGCCAAGAATCTTTTTATGACACTAAACTTTGACACCGAAAAATAACTAAAATTGTTTTTTTATCACATGTTCCTTTCTTTTTAATAAGGAAATAAAAAAATATACTTAAATGATTGATTCCAGATGACGTATGTCATCAACCAGCACATAATACTTTCTTGCTATTGTTATCTTTTCATCCACAGAAACATAAAAAAATAACAAGTTTATAAACACCCATGGTAGGACACTTAAACTAAGGCAACAGTATCTTTATGATGTGACAAGTTGTTTTGCATGGAGAACTGAAGTTAGCAGCACTTAACAGAAAAATATAACAGTTCCCCTATTACCATACATACCGTATTACCACATTCTCCTCTGTACATTAATATTTGATCATTCAAATTTAAGTTCTTGCTCTTGCAAATTTTTTTTACTAGAACTGAATGCGTTTATAGTTCATTGCAAGTTTATTTAACTGTAATATTTTACTGCTTTTTGACTCATTAAAAAGTAGTATATAGTGTCTTATAAAGATCGAACTTGATTAGATATGGAGATATATTCACATATGGACATTACAAGTTATAGTTATTTAGACAAATCAGAAATTTCTAGATATTTTACAAGATAACATTATCTAAGGCACAAAACACTGTAACTTTCAGTAAAAAAAAATTAACAATTTGATAGAGTTTAGAATTGAATTTTCTTTATTCTTAATGTCTTTGTCTTTAGATATCTTCTTTTACCAATTCAAACTCAAGAAAAATAATTAAAATCACTTTAAATGTCTACCTGTCAGCTACGTTAAAGAAACTTTATAACTGACTTTTACGAATCATAGATGTAGGCAGAGTAAAACCTTCCTTCAGATTAAAAAAACATTAATTTCTAAATGAACTATTTTAATTGGGATCGATCTATTTCTTCTACCTGTTAGAAGATTTATGTGAGTAAACCAAATGCCAGGTATAAAGACAACTTGAAAATAGCTTAAATATCCAGCCGTGGTGTAGTCATTTGGTTCGTAGACTACGGATGCACTATTAAAAAAGGTACTGATAATAATTTCACCTAATGCTTGAAATACGTATCTGCCCTGTCTGGAATTTTTAAGCTATTTCGGTCCTCATTTAATTTATAGGTGCTTTGGAAATTGAGTAACTCATTTAATTATTATTTTAATTAGACTTAGAAAATTCGATAATCAAAAAGAAAAATAGTCTCTTGGTCTAAACGGCAAAAGAATTCTAAACAGTACAAAACTCTGGGAAATAACGAAGTGATATCGCTGACTGCATGCAATAAAGACACAACTCAAATATTTTCAATTTAGAGTTATACCCAGAAATAAATTTGCGGTTATCGAAATTATGTTATGCAATAATGGCGCAATAGTGTTTCACACATTTTAAATAGATGACCTCAGAAATGTTGCTTTGAAATTTTAAGTTATGTAAAGGTTTCGTCTGACAACAGTGGCACAGTTATAGTATGCCACGGTGATCCCAATTAAGCTTAACATCAAATTGGCCCTCAAGAAGTAGAAAAATAGTAGTAAATGAGTAGGAAATCTTGAAACAAGTAGGAAAAGAAGCATATTTTCGAGAAGCAATTTATCCTCGCTCTATTTTAGTTTGATGGCGGAAAGTTGGTATGTACATTTGATACTTATAAATGATGTAAATGATCCAGAATTGATAGACTCTGTGAAAGGTTATTATCTCTTAAACACATATGCAATTTATAAGTGAACCAAATGGTAGTTAATTCTGACAGACTGTCACTCGCAACGCTGCCAAGGGGGAGTCACTAATGCGACTGTCACTGATAATGCAAACAAATATGTTATTAATTAGAGAATCAAATGGTTTTCGGAAATAAATATCCTCGGGCGCTAGGCCGTTGGAAACTGGCCTCCCGTTGGAACCTGATATTGTTGTCCTCCGGTCCTGGGTGACTTATTGAGGGAACATGTAGCTTCGAGTCTTGTGAGTTGCCCAGGTGTTCGAGAGAGATCTTGCGAGCAGCTGAAATAAACTTACTCACTAATAAGTAATACATCATTAACATTTTAACAAAACCGTCTATTGTTCTTCATAAACAATAAAACCAAAGACAGAAATATCATTGCACAATGAAATGTTAATAATGAAATATTAAATTAATTGTATATCACAATAATCAGCGTTAGCAAATAAACAATAGCAATTATATTATTAACAGTACAATATATATAAGCGGTGTATAATAATAACAGCGGTTTATGTAAAGCAATATGAACGTGCGGTGATAAAATAATAAAATTAACAATATGCGAAGCATCTAAAAACACAATCAATAATATAACTGGAGGTAGGGTTAAATCTAAGCACACTAGATGAATAACTGGAAAAGTTGTTATCCTAGGAGTCTACAAGGTATCGCAACTTTACGGTAATGCGTAGTTGCTACGAACGCGTGAGCGGCTAAGATCAGTTACGTGCATGCGTACATGTGATCTTATACGCCCCAGTGTTAATGATATGATGGAAATACTGTAAGCTATCATTGATCTACTGTTTTGTGTAGTTGCAACGAGAGCTTAAGTGGATAAGATTAGTTACAGTTATGTGTGCATCTGATCTTTTACACTCTATTGGTGTAGGAGATAGATTTAAAGTGAGGTATGAGACACAAAGCTATTCAACATTCATGGAATTCAATTAAGCGGTCTCTTACCAAACACGCTGAACCTGTGATGACGATGCTTTTGCCCTTGGATGCTGTGGTTGCTGTCGATTGCCGTTGGTTTGCTTCGCGTCTGTAAACCCAGGAGACTAAATTAAAAATAACTTTCATATATGCAACATCTCGCTATGTGTACGCATAAGCCGTGGCTCAATTTTCCCTCTATTGTACGGGTGGCATGGAGTCGTTCCCTAATTGTTTTACGATGCGCTACGAGTCTCAGTTTATTTACGTGTTCCAACAGCGATAATCACACAATCGCGTGTATCACAACAAGCTACAGACAACATCAGCAGAATATAAGAATATACGTCATTCTAAATGTTATTATAAACAATAATGCATCATTTCAGCACCTAACTACAGAGTGGGATGCATGTGTACATTTCCATACAACATACACACATACATACATCACTCTACTCTGTACCAGGTTCTCATTGCGTTTAGTCAATGCATATAGATATGCGACTAACTTATTCCTACTTTTATACCTAACTAAGCGGTATAGCATAAATACGTTCTTTATAAAATACATAATGATAATAATAATAATAATAATAATAATAATAATAATAATAATATGTGTTAATGCTTCTAATCTTTATCAGTACAGATTGAATAATAACAATAATTATGATTACTTATTTACTTATGCAATCTATACTTAACGTAACATAATATATGGGTATAATTCTCTGCTACATGGACAAAGGAATGTATTTCTTTAAACAGTAAATGCGGTTCTAAGTTTAACCTAAGGTACGCTTCCGAAATTTTATTCGTTCAATGGATTCAATTCGTAACATAATGCTACTTTTATCTTTACAGTAACGTGTATTATTACATAACACTTAAGTTTCATTCAAACATCCATTCATGAAGTGAGAGATAACTTTAAATACATTTGAAACATCTTAGTTACATGTTGGTAAGAGCTAGAATTTCATTATCGGAACCAGAGATCCGGATCACATTTAGCGACGAAACTAGTCATTTTTATGTTGCTGATTATCCAACTTATCGCAAGGTAGGGGCTAAACAGGAGGTGTGGTTTAGAGAAAGTTGGGGTACGGCTTTCCACTCCAGTGTATGATGCGTGAATCGAGTGTATGACGCATTAGCGTTAGCGTTACAAGAAGGGAATCAATATTGACTTGAGAGTGATCACCAGTGAGTGAAAGAGTACCGTGTAGATTTGTGCGGGTGGTAGTAAAAGAATGCAGTCCAAGGAAATATATTAGATAAATGTAATTTACCATAAGTAAGCGACAAGATAATCCATTTAATTTTAATGAGAATTTAGCTAACCGCAAGAACGTTTAAAAGCTTCTATTCGTTCAATAAAAACTAATTTTTGTGTTAACTAGGCAGAATACTTTACTCTAATTTCTGATTCCACTCTAAGCTCTAATTTCTTTACAATAAATCCATGAATTAATTCAGATTAAAGTTCTAATTAATTCATGCATAACTTAGAATATTAAATAAGTTGGCCAGGAGGAAAGTGCGTTTGCAGTATTTGATAGTAAATTAAGTAAATTCTTGTAAAAAGTATTATTTTTTTTATCGAAGTAAAGTAAAATAAATGTGATCACTCTGTGTGAATTAAAATAATTATATAATAAGTTTGTGAGGATCGACAGAAACTGTAAGTTCATTTAATTAATAATTATTTGAGAAGTAAATTTATAATCGAGATACGCCATTTTTATTGAATTATTATTACGCAATACTTGAGCATGATTAATATTTTATTTTATAATTTTTCATGTCATTAGTAAGTTAGTGAATGAATAATAAATTGTACTACATGTATGAATTCAATACATTTTGCCAAGTTTAAACAACATTCTATTTTATCAGCCACAATGCACAGAGGACGGCAGTCCGTTGTTGGTAGGAGTACTTCAGCTCGTTAAATTTATGTTGGACTGTTGTAATCAAATTAATAAAGTACTCGTAACCCTACCAATGGCTGATATTAGTGTTTTGATTATTTAGTGCTGATTACTAGTGGATTAGAATTTCGTATATTCTGACTCGATAAAACTATAACTTTTTTCTGAAGAAGCTAAGCTAGAGTAAATATTAAAACGAAGCGCATTCTTATAAGAAATAAACAATATCAAGTACCGAATAAATGAGAGTGCGAATCGATACGTTTCCTTATATAAATATTCCCCTCTTGCCAATGTCATTTAGGGGAGTAACCCCCTAAAAACTTAACGTGATAATATTTCACATCTAAAAAGGACAAGGGAGTACAATCCAGAAAATTGCAAAAACCATGTGGTACTTCTTGCCAATTTTTTTTAATTACCAAAGAAATTTTATTTTCCGTTGCATGAGTACCATAGCACCGAAATACAAATATCCTATTGTACTCGACGGGCCACACCGAAACAACAACTTTGATAAAAATCAGACCTTTTTCTTTCGTTTTTATTTGATAAGAATGAAATTAGTTTGCTCGAAGTTTTTTAGCAACATTTGATATAAGAAATAGATTCATTCGAACTGTAGTCAGTAATTCGAAAGACGAACTACTGACTATAGATAGATGGGATAAATATGAAAATCATGTAGCAGTTTTTAAGAGAATGAAAAGAGGATGTACGGGTCACATATTAGGTCTATTTCTCTTATCGCAAGTAACTATGCTCATACTACTAGCATGAAAATCAGAAAATATGTAGGTAAACATGCAAGCTGTCCTTGCAAAAGCAAGCTCTTACTTACAATTTAAAAATATGTGGCCATCAAAATGAGGGTCTGGGTGATGCTATCTGTTAGATTTGGTATGAAAGAGAAGGAAAAATGGGAGCTAGAGACGTTGGATCTTATCTTTTAAATTGCCTCATGGAAATATCTGATTCTTCGAAGTGAATCTTCGAAGTTTGGTGCACTGAATATAGTATTTTACTCGGATAACTGTGGATGTGAGTGTAAAAATAAATACATTATCACTACGTTATTAATTCGTAGTTTCGTAATTAAACTTTTAATCAATAACACACAAATTTCTTGTTGTGGGTCACATTCAGACTGAGGGAGGTTATACTCACTCCGTAATTGAAAGAAATATTAAACGACATCTTAAGTATATTCCTGTGTATAAAACTTCTCAGTACGTTGCACTAGTAAAAAGTGCGAGGAAGACTGGAAAACACTTTACAGTACAAGGTTAGACTAGATAGTCTTGCTGAATTTAAAAGAGCAGTCACCATAATTCAATTGATAACATTACCATCATAGTCTGACATTAACGTTTTAGTTTTTAAATGCTATTTCAAGTTCTTAAAAACTTCTTA
>WYDF02298589.1:0-15734 GCA_009867245.2 Adranes taylori
ATATACATAATATCCAAATCAGAAACAATAAAAAACAAAATGAAATTCATAATAACAATATTAACAACTTTTAACTTAAATATTTTTTAACTTATTGGTAGGGTCAGAAGGGGAGGCTTATATCTTCTTCCATCTTCTTCTCCCTTTATAAACCTATCTTACTACCCCCTTCCAGCACCCCTTCCCCTTTTCCTTTCGCTCCCCTAGTTTTTCAAAATCACCCTTTCCCTTCTTACCCCCCCCCCCCCTACTATCTCTTTCTTCCTTATATCTTTTATTTATTCATTATTCCCCCCTCTCTTGATTCAATTTCATCATATTTCATTATAACGTCAATGTCTTTTATTTAATTTTTTGTTAAATTCCTTAATTTTCACGACTTACTATAAAAAGACTTTTATTTAGTAGTTATAATATTGATAAATGTTTTAATCTAAAATAATTTGAGCACTAATAAAAATAAGCCGCATTATTTTAAAACAAATATTTCTGATGGTACATTCGAATATATACATGATGTAAAATCTAGATTAAAGTACAAAACTATTAACGTAACTTGTACGATAAAATTACCATTTCGTTTGTAAAAAATGACGTATAATAATAAGTCTAGCGTGGCAGACAACGCCAATATCAAGCCTGTTTAACGTCTGATATTTATATATATATATATATATATATATATATATATATCATCATCTACCAGCACAATATAGAATAAAAAATCAAGTTATATTTGCGCAAAAATTGGAATACGTTTTGTTAATCAGAAAGATATTTTACAGCTAAATTATAATTACGTATACAAGTGTATGAAATTAAATATCAAAAATTTTTATCACTGGGCAATGTTCACATACGGGCCTCCAACGAATCATAGATAAAAATTAAATAGAAATATTTTTGATCCAGTATCTAGATGACCTTGAACTATTTTAAAAATATATTTGCAAATTGCAAATAAAAAGGCACGAAGTTTGACTTCAAACATAAATAATTTTCCTACACCTCCTAAGTTTATGTCTCCAGAACCTTGGAATTGCAAGTTTAGTTTATTCAAACAATATCCACCAGATAAGCTTGTCTAGTAAATCTTTAAGTTTTTTATTGTCCAAAAATAGTCATTGAACTTCGGTATGGAAAAGAAGAGTCGCATGATCTGAGTCCATTTCAGTGCACAGCTTTTTTTACAGGGGTGTATTTAAGGCGCTACGTTTGATAACATTGACCACTTTTATGGTAATTTCCATTGTACTAACAAGGCTTTTAGGAAGAGTCTTCCAAGGTAACGCCTGACGATGTATGATACAATGAGTTGTTATTGCTGGATGACTTTTCTGTTTTATTAATGTTGCTAGATCCGAGCGTGATCCCAACTTGGCTGGAACGTCATCCGGACAAAAGCAAGCGAGCTTTTCCCACATAAATACTCGTTTATTATATATATGGCATTAATACCTTTTGATGACATTTCCAGTTTCCGCGAAATCAATCATTCCTCTTCAATACTGTTATCATCGTCTAAAATGCGGACAAATACGAGCAACTAACTGCAATTAGAAACGTCTGTCGATTCATCATACTGCAAAATATGGCGAATTTTTTATTTTCGAAACTCCTCAATGTCATTTGACACAATTTTAATTCGAGCTTTTAACGTGTTGTTCGATAGAGATAGTTCTTGTATTTTCGTTTTGGGTTCCAACGCTAAAACTCTTCTTCGAGTAAAATAAAGCTTAATGCTTCAGGACTAGCGCTAAGTGCATGCGGGTGTAAAGTGGCCTAACCCGTGAGCCCTTCTCCCCTCGCCACGCCCTCTTATCATCTTTAATTCACTTTCATTCGTAGACCTTAAGTTAGTTCTCGCGGACCCCTGATGGTTTGAGAATATGATTGGGGGTGGTAATGTGGTGAGTGAGATGTCGAGGGATGTCGAAAGGCAAGAGAGATATGGATAGAATAAATGAAAGTAGGTGTAATATTAAGTATATGTGGATTATGGATGAGGAGGGTATGGCTAGATCTAGATTATGCATGGAAAAAAAAGAACGATTGAATGGCGTGAGAAAGAAAAGGAGTTGGTGGAAAACTGGCGAGTAAGTTTTGGAAAGGAGGGGAAGGGTTTAGATATAATGAAGAGAATTCTGATTGATATAAATAAAAGAAGGTAGATAGGGTAAAATACAAATAGGAAGGGACAGAAAGAGAAGGGAGTAAAAAATAGGAGGTGATAGATTAGGGAGAATATGTGAATAGTAAGGGATAAAAAAGAATGTGCGTTGAAGGATGTGTGTGAAGAGTATGAAATGGTGTAAGGCAAGTAAGAAATTAAGGGGAGGAGAGTGGATATAAAATATGGGGGTGAGTATGATGAAAAGTGAGAATGGGAGAAGTTTGGAAGAAGAGAAGTGACAAGGAATTGGCGTAAGGAGAAGAAGATGGAAAAGTGAAAGGATGGATGTAGGATTGTGGAGAGTAGGAAGAGGTAAGGGAAAGAGCCTTTTCTTCTCCCAGAACAGGCAATTGATTGAATAGAATTTAATTTGTAAAATTGTGAAGAAATTTCGTTCGAAATTATTGTAGTTCATATTGTATAGAGGCCAAATATGTTATTTGTATTATGCCAATAAAGGTCTATTTATTATTATCATTTATTATTAGTCCTTTAAATGCAAAGGCCAAGATAAATTAGGGTGGAAGCAGCAAACAGCAGATTAATATTTTCTTACTCTCTTGATGTTTCTTCTTCTTGTTCCCTCACAACTGCATTCTTGTTGTCCACATAACATAACATTTTAGCAGCTAGTCTTCAGTCATGGCGAGGCGTGTTGTAAAAACTTTCCTGCCAGATTTTCTTATATTTGTCGAGACTGTGTGATTAATTTCGAAATTAAACTTGGTGCCCAGGACATGTCTTAGGCTCCGCATACAGTATCTAAATTATGTAGAAAATGATCAAAAATGGAGAAAAAATCCTTTAGATGTGCTATTCCAATGGATGGAGAGAGCCTAGGATCTATTCAGATGATTGCTACTTTTGTGGTGTAGATGTTACTGGTTACAACTCAAAAAGCTGAGAAATTCAAAAAAGAAATTCAGTACCCTAACCTATGATCTGCAATTCGGCCAGTAGGCCATAGTTCGGATCTGCCTGTTCCTGTTCGTGCGTGTTCCAAGTGATGAATCTCTGTCTGATACAGATGGACTAGTTGAAGGTGAGTTTCAATATCCCGTAAACAGTGTAGAACCTCAGCTGTTTAGTCAAACCGAGCTAAATGAGTTGGTCAGAAATTTGAGTTTAACAAAGGAGAAAGCTGCGTTGCTTGGCTCCAGGTTCAAGGAAATAAACTTGTTAACAGCTGGAATTTCAGTTCATCTGAACAGGAGATGAGAGCAGCCATTTGTTCAGTTCTTCAAACATGAACAGGATTTAGTTATTTGTCGATTCCTCTAAAACTAGTTTAAAAATAGTTGTATTACATGAAGGAAGTGTTGTGCACATGAAGGAAAGTTACGAAAATTTCAGTTTAGTTTTAGATAAAATAAACTACTCCGCTCATGGATACATGATATGTGGTCATGTCAAAATATTATTCATGCTTCTTAGACAGTAAAGTAGTTTTACTAATTAGGTTTCCTCTATGAATGTTGTAGTAGGGCACGAGATTAGCATTGGTCTAGAAACCATTGGCCTATAATAAAATCTTTAAAATCCTGAGAAAAGAACGTTCTGCGGAAACATCTGGTAGATCTAGAAAAATTTCTGCCTCCATTTCACATAAAATTAAGCCTTATAAAACAATTTGTGAAAGCCTTACCTAAAGATGGCCAATGTTTCAAATACATTGGTCAAAAATTTCACATTTGTCTGATGCAAAATTGAAGCCTTTGTTGCCAACAAGCTGCATGATTGCTGTATGATTGTAAGACAAGAGATAGCTGAGTTGCTTGGTACCAGGCTCAAGGAAATAAACTTATTAACAGCTGGAATTTCAGTTCATGTGAACAGGAGATAAGAGCAGCCATTTGCTCAGTTTTTCACACATGCATAGGATTTAGTATATTGCCGATTTAGGATATTTAATGCAAGAAAGAAAAGTGGGGGTTATTTATCGATTCCTTTAAAATTCGTTTAAAAGCAGTTTTATAACACAATGGTAATAACTATGCATCACTACCTGTTGCTCATGTTCTGTGAAAGAAACTTACGAAAAGTTCAGTGTAGTTATAGATAAAATAAACTAGTCCGCTCATGGATACATGATATGTGGTGACTTAAAAATATCATGCATGCTTCTTGGCCAGCAAAGTAGTTTTATTTATCATGTTTCCTTTGTGAACGGGGTAGTAGGGCACGAGATCAGCATTGTGCTAAAAAATTTCTGCGAAAAGTACGTTCTGCGGCAACATCTGGTAGATCCAGAAAAGCTTCACACATAAAATTAAGCCTTATAAAATAATTTGTAAAAGCCTTGCCTGAAGATGGCCAATGTTTTAAATACCTTGGTTAAAAATTCCACATTTGTCTGATGCATAATTGATGCCATTGTTGCCAATATGCTGTATGATTTCAAAATGTCTAATGAATGTCTAATGTACCTATGTCGTGAATGAAGTTTTGAATGTCGAATGTACCTTAACGTTCACATTTTGAACAGTCATTTAGAATTCTTTTCGGATAACTTAGTGAAGAGCAAGGTGCATCACCTTGCTGGTGAAGAGATCACCTTGCTCGTCAGTGAAGAGCAAGGTGATCGTTTTCACCAAGCCTTAAAAGTTGTGGAACACCAACACAGGGACACTGGAACACCAATACGATGGGAGATTACTGTTGGCTACTTCACCGAAAAGATGAGCAAACGGCGCATAAGAGAAAAAACTGCATGATGGGCTTTAAAGAGAAGAAGAGAGAGAAAGAAAATATGTGCCAAGGGACACAGAAAGCCTTTGCAGTATCTAGTATTAAGAATATAAAGACATCTATGTTCCATGTTTTCATTCGTGCTCCAATTGTGACTAAACTCTGGGTGATGGAAGTAATAGAGTTCATATTCGGATTTAGCACACCAAAAACTAAAAATCAGCTATAAAGATTTAAAAAGTTTCGTTGAACTTTTTTTTTTGTTGATTATAATCCATAACTAGAGTAGAAATGAAGTAAAAAGATAAATAAAGTAGGAAATGACAGGAACATTTCATAATATCTAACGCCGGCTCTGTCATTAACATTGTAATTAACTTAGTCCGTACTTAAAAGTAAATAAACATACCGTGACTGTTCTTGGTAATTATCAATGTTAAAAGGTACAATGTAATTTAATACTAATTTGTTTTGTACGATGTATTTACATACAAGTTAAATCTTATGTTAATAATTCTAGAAATATGTACATTGGATTTGTTTGGATATCCATAAACAATATTTTACGCAACATTGTGATTCGTATCAAAACGTATTCAATAACTTTTTCATTTGATTTCAGTTGAGTTAGTGCAGCTATACAGTCAATGTAGATTTTATTTATATTGTTATTGTTATTTACAAACGATTTAATTCTTGTAATTGTTTAAATAAAATCAGGTCAATGTGTGTATGGGTGTGCTTAATAAAAACATTTTTTATATCATAATAAGTGGTTACGTAATGAAGTATAATTGAAGTACAATAAATACTGTGCAAATTCTAAAAGATTGTTTTTAAGCACAATTATTTTGAAAAAATATGTTTTTAAAAACTTAATACGGATACATTATTTTTACGGATACAGACTTTACGCACTTAGTCGCGATATTGAAATTTGCAGTCCAGGTGCGTATTAGTTTTAATTAGTGTAACATTATAGTCTGTTTGAGGATTATTTTTATCCACAGACTCTGTACTCTCGATCGATCCGTCGTTTCATTCATCAGGTGGATGGTGGTTAAGCCTGACCCGACACGACCATGTGAGGATGCGGCAGCCCTAAAAACCTCCCACATAGTAGGTCACCCGGAGTCCTCTTCAAACACCTCGGAACTGCGTTAGCATTAGTTCAAAGTGTTTTTCTTAGGGTTCTGGCCACCCAGGTCACATCTATAAATGTCCAGCTTTATATGCACACTCTCCAGCTTTATATGCAGCTCGTTTCTTTCCTCATTTCAGGACGGGCAATGAAACACCATGTGACGCAATCCAGTGATCGCAAACTGGGATGGCCACTTTCTTTATTCTGTATAAGTAGGATATAAAGCATCCATGCCCACTAATGACTATACCTTCTCATCATCTACGGTTTTATATCCGGGATTAGCCTTCTTGTCCACCCCACTTTTTGTGCCTGCCCTTCTAGGTTTACTAGTAGCTACGAATTTCTACTTTGATTGTACACTGCGGCTTTCTCCTTTACCAATAGGCCCATTAGAGATTTTCCATTTCCTAACTGTAGCCCCCCCCCCTCCTTGGAAGTGTGCTATATAAACACGCTGTCACTATTAGTCCCACTCTCTGCACTTTATTTAGCAGCTGGCAGATGTATTTCCTCTACTTTGCGTTCACCCATGTTGGCGCAGCATACAGGATTGCTGAGATTACTATAGAGCACAATATCTTTCTCTTTAGTGTTCTAAGTCCCCCTTTCTAGGGAGAGTATCCAGACGTTCTAGAGCCTTTTTGGATACATCTCCTACGTGTCCTGTGTAGTTTAGACTTCTGCCTAACGCCACTCCCAGATACCGTACGTGTTGTGTCAGGGTAATATCGTATGCCTACAACGTTAGCTTCGGCGCTATCACTTTTCTTCTGCCAGTCAGCATCATTGCCTCTATTTTCCACTCCTTTTTGATCCTTTCGATTTTATCTATTCAGACATTGTTAGTAAGGCTAGTTGGAGATTGGCTTCCAACTTTCCCGACTTATAAGCTATAGCCATCAATGCCACATCATCCACAAAAGCCAGTATTCTTACGCCTCATGGCAGGTCGACAAGGAGTAGGTAGTCATACATGATGTTCCAAAGGACCAGGCACTATGTACCTATCTTCCAGATAACTGATCATAATGCTGACCAGGTATTTTGGAAAGCCAATTTTTTGTAGGGTTCTTAGGAGTGACCCACACGACGCCGTATTGAAGGCGTCCTGAACATCCAAAGTTACCATCATCTCGACTTTATTAGTCCTCCAGGTTTCCTTGTTTATTTCTTGGAGCATTCGGTTAACTTCCATAATAACGTCTACAGTGTGCTGCTTCGCCCAGGTACTGTTACATTCGCTCAAATAACATCCATTCCAGCACCTCAGCAAGTGTCTAGATTAAGCAAATGGGTCTGTAAGACCTCGCGTCATTGAATGTCTTTTCGAATTCATCAATAAGAAGTAGATCGGTTTTTTCATCTCCTTGGAATGTTTCACTCTCTGAGGCACTGGTTATACAACCCAAGTAGCACCGGCGGTGCATGCTCCCCTATCACTCTCAGTATTTCGGATGTTATATCATCCGGTCCAGGAGCTTTCCTCGCGGTTATCTTGCACAGTTCCTTCCGAAGGTCTTTGACCGTAAAGAACGCCGGTTCTTCATTACTGGGATCTAGCACTGCTCTAGCGTTTCGACTAGCCCTTGGGATGGTTGGATCTGCGTTATGTTGTTTTATTTTAAAACAATTTCGTGTAATACTCTAAAATTTTTCTTTTTCATGAAGTGACAAATCTCTTTATTTTCTAAAATGTTTATTTTCAATATTAAATTTTTGTTTTTAGGTCGGCACAAAATTCCTCCTATTCACGGACTTCTATAAACCGAATAAATTTCTCGCAAAAGCACCCTCGATGCGTGCGATTCGGAACTACAATAATATTGAGACGCGCGTTTCGTTACACCACGATGATGAAGATATCGCGACAAATTCAGCGATTCGGGCCAATACTAGAACAATTGGTAGCGCCGCCTATGATAATTTATCCTTTATACCGGAAAATGCTACCGATTTATCAAATTTTATCAGTCCGCATAGAGTTGTAAGTATAGTCTTATTGCCATTTCAAATTTTAATGAATTTTCCATTTTATCAGTTATCAATTTGCTCCAAAATTTTCAATCATACGACAGTTGACCGATATGTGTCACCAGTCATATTAAAACATTCGTTCCAATTAAGGCACATCCCAAAAGATCTCAAGAATATTAAATACATCTAAGTTAAAATTTTAGATTCACTTAGATTTAGAGTAACTTAGAAAGACTTGGATTACCTAAAATTTTTTGATTTCAATGTTAGATTACATTCTCTCCTAAAGATTCATAATATTACCTGTTATTCAAGCTTCAAGGAAGCATGGTACCTTAGATAGCACCTGTGAGCCCTCAGAGCTTGAGGGTTAACCATGTGCATCACGAATCACATTAAAACATTTGTTTTAATTCCGATATTGAATATATCTGACTTAACATTTTAGACAACGTTAGATTTAGATTACCTTAGACAGACGTAGGGTATTGATCGATATGTATCACGAGTCACATTCAAACATTCGTTCCAAATAATGCACAACCCAGAAAATCTCACGGATATTTCATACATCTGACTTAAAATTTTAGATTATGTTAGATTTAGATTATCTTAGGGGGACTTAGATTACCTTGAAGCTTTAGGTTACATTCTCTACTAAAGATCCATAAGGCACATCGTTCCAAATAAGGCACATCGAAGAAGATCTTAAAGATATTAAATATATCTAACTTAATTTTTTTAGATTTCGATTGCCTTATAGTACCTTAGGCAGACTTAGATTACCTCAAAGTTTTAGGTTACATTCTCTCCTAAAGATTTATATATTACAGCTTTAAGAAAGGATAGTATCTTAAATAGCACCTGTGAGAGCCCTGTGAATGCCTAACTTGGAGTATACCGATATGTGTCACCAGTTATATTAAAATATTCGTTGCAATTAAGGCACATCCCAGAAGATCTCAGGGATATTAGATAGATGTGTCTTCAAATTTTAGATTATTTTAGAGACACTTAGATTACCTACAAATTTTAGATTAAGTAGGTTACATTAAGCAGGATATTAGATAGATCTATCTTCAAATTTTAGATTAACTTAGATTTAGATTGTCTTAGACACTTAGATTATCTACAAATTTTAGATTAAGTAGGTTACATTATCTCCTAATGACTCATATATTGCCTGTTACTTAAGCTCTAACAAAGGATATCCCAAATGATCGCAATGATATTAAACACAACTGATTTACTTTAGTGCCTCTTAGAGAGACTCAGATCACCATAAAATGTTAGATTAAGATTTTAAGTTACATTTTCTCCTAGAGATTCATATATTACCTGCTATTCGACCTTTAAATATGGTACCTTAGATAGCACCTGTGAGACCCCTAACTTGAGGGTTGGCCGATATGTATTAAAATATTCGTTCCAATTAAGACACATCCCAGAAGATCTCAAAGATACTAAATACATGACTTAAAATTTTAGATTACCTTAGATTTAGATTATCTTAGGGGGACTTAGATTACCTTCAAAGTTTAGGTTACATTCTTTCCTAAAAAGAATCATATATATTTCCAGCTATTCAAGCTTTAAGAAAGGATAGTACGTTAGATAGCACGTATGAGACCCCATGATAATACTTTAGACAGCACGTATGAGACCCCATAACTTAAGGGTTGACTGATATGTATTACGAGTCACATTAAAACAGTCGTTCCAATTAAGGCACATCCCAGAAGATCTCGGGGATATTAGATAGATCTGTCTTCATATTTTACATTAACTTAGATTTAGATTGTCTTAGACACTTAGATTATCTACAAATATTAGATTAAGTACGTTACATTCTCTCCTAATGACTCATATATTGCCTGTTATTTAAGCTCTAACAAAGGATATCCCAAATGATCTCAATGATATTAAACACATCTGACTTCCTTTGTGCCCCTTAGAGAGACTCAGATTACCATAAAATGTTAGATTAAGATTTTAAGTTACATTTTTTCTTAAAGATTCATATATTACCTGCTATTCAACCTTTAAATATGGTACATTAGGTAGCACCTGTGAGACCCCATAACTTGAGGGTTGACCGATATGTATCGCAAATCACATTAAAATATTCGTTCCAATTAAGACACATCCCAGAAGATCTCAAAGATATTAAATACATGACTTAAAATTTTAGATTACCTTAGATTTAGATTATCTTAGGGGCACTTAGATTACCTTCAAAGTTTAGGTTACATTCTCTCCTAAAAAGATTCAGATATATTTCCTGCTATTCAAGCTTTAAGAAAGGATAATACGTTAGATAGCATGTATGATAATACGTTAGATAGGACGTATGAGACCCCATAACTTAAGGGTTGACTGATATGTATCACGAGTCACATTAAAACAGTCGTTCGAATTAAGGCACATCCCAGAAGATCTCGGGGATATTAGATTGATCTGCCTTCATATTTTAGATTAACTTAGATTTAGATTGTCTTAGACACTTAGATTATCTACAAATATTAGATTAAGTAGGTTACATTCTCTCCTAATGACTCATATATTGCCTGTTATTTAAGCTGTAACAAAGGATATCCCAAATGATCTCAATGATATTAAACACATCTGACTTCCTTTGTGCCCCTTAGAGAGACTCAGATTACCATAAAATGTTAGATTAAGATTTTAAGTTACATTTTTTCTTAAAGATTCATATATTACCTGCTATTCAACCTTTAAATATGGTACATTAGGTAGCACCTGTGAGACCCCATAACTTGAGGGTTGACCGATATGTATCGCAAATCACATTAAAATATTCGTTCCAATTAAGACACATCCCAGAAGATCTCAAAGATATTAAATACATGACTTAAAATTTTAGATTACCTTAGATTTAGATTATCTTAGGGGCACTTAGATTACCTTCAAAGTTTAGGTTACATTCTCTCCTAAAAAGATTCAGATATATTTCCTGCTATTCAAGCTTTAAGAAAGGATAATACGTTAGATAGCATGTATGATAATACGTTAGATAGGACGTATGAGACCCCATAACTTAAGGGTTGACTGATATGTATCACGAGTCATATTAAAACAGTCGTTCCAATTAAGGCACATCCCAGAAGATCTCGGGGATATTAGATAGATCTGTCTTCAAATTTTAGATTAACTTAGATTTAGATTGTACGATACTTCTCAGAGAAAACCCCAATGGAAATGTTATGCGAAGCGAACTTTGATTGTTAAAGTCTCCTGCTCTTCATTGGTTAGATAAAACACTTAGTTCATCTCAACTTGTAAAGCTGCAATTTTGTCCAAATGCATTAATATACAGCTAATAAAATGCATTATATAACTAATAAATCAATATATAACGTTTAATATATGCAAACTTGCATATATTTGTAATTTATGAGGAAGATTTTAAGAATTGATTTAAAACAGGGGCATACCGCAATGATAGAACGCCGAACTCATAATTCGGCCGAACTCAGTGATATCTTGTCTATAATGAAATGAGAGGGCGCTGACGACAGCTACTACTATGCCAGAAACACGTGTCCATCCTGCCCCAATTTTTAAAATTGATTCATAAAGACTTCCTAAGCATCAATATTTTGAAATAGTAACGTAAATAGTAACAATATTTTAAAATAGTAAAGTAATTGTCTTCTAAAAACTCTTGAATAATATTGGATGTCGCAATCAAATCATGCAATATGTTTTTAAACATTATTTAGAACAATGGGCGCATGGAAGAAAAACTGGTAGCGGCAACATTACCGGGACAAAATTTTCGCGATGGTGTTCTATTAGGCAACTTTGATGGACGAATAATAACTAGTGAAGATGTATATGATTATCCGAGTGTCCGATCACGAAGTTCTGGCAATACCGTGCTTAGTTCCGAAGGCACCGAAACAGGAAGAAAACCAGATGAATTAGGATCAACAGTTAAGTTAGTCTCACCAAAAGTTCAAAGGGTAAGTAATATAATATTTAATATGTGTCTTATGTTCGGGATGTTACTTTTTGTTTCTTTATTATCTTTGCTGTGTTTGTGTTATTACTGTTATTGGTTGGTTTGGGTAGTTTTCTTTTTAAAAAATCAATTAGCAGCCATATAAACACAAGCATACAAACAAAATAGAAAATCAAAAAGGAACGTGGTAACCGCATAGAAATTTGAATAAAAACAAAAAAAAGTACAAAATTAGCGAAGAAGAGGTAACGAAATGATGTGCCGTACTGCTTAACAATGAATTAGTCAATAGAGCTACGAACTAAATGACGTTTTCCAATAGTGTGTTTAATCGGCGATTTAATTGTCCTTCGTCAACTCGTAATGAATGTGAAGAATTTTTTTAATCGCCCTCTAATCTAATGCGCTATTAAATCGCATAACAATATATATGTATATATATATTAATAAAAATGCATTCAACAGTTCACAAGGCCATTCGATGATTGTTTTGCTTGTTTCACGTATAGTGAATTACCTACTATATGCCTTTAACCTTTTATATTTCGTACATAGAACACATAGTATATGAAATTATTTTGACGATGATAGTTTTAATCGCAATTTACATATTTTAAATGCTTTAGAACAGAAAGTTGTAATAGAGCCCATTGCGGGTTTTCATGCCCCACGTTGAGCGCCACAAATATGCAATAGTCATCACGTTGGGGGACACTAATATGTCATAGCCCCCATTGCGGGTTTTTATGCCATTCAAGTTGGGCGCCACAAATACGTAATAGGTGCCCCTAGTGTTTCGCCGACATAATACATTTAAATTTCTAATAACATCTTTTTAAAATAATGAATTTTACAAGTTTCATTGAAGAGGATTACACATATATATATATAGTTTTTATTTGTTAATAAAAAAACTTTATGACTTTTGATTCCACAATTTCTAGGTATTTTTGCTTAGCAAAGCTTGTAAAGTTTTCGTTCGGAGAATTTTCAGTTACGATTTAACCTTTTTGATTTTAACGGACTTAGCAGTCATCTCTTATTGCTTTTTGGTTCTACGTTTTCTGAGAATTTTACCAGATTCGATGTTTCCCGAGTTTTTGCTCACATGCAGCCACCACCACATACACTCCTTGTACATACGATGCACAAGGAGTGTATTACCGCCAAAATTGGAATATAAAAGACCAACACAGTATAATATCGGGAACACACCGTTTTGAATTAGGAATTCATTATTGCATATCTCGAAGTCACCATTTGCAATTACTTGATCAGACCTATCTTTTTGTCAGTGAGCGATTATCGCGTCGTTAAGAATGGTTTGCTCAAGCTTAATTTCTTCTTCTTTCTTCTTTCAGCTTTATTTTATATCTTTTTATTAATTATTTATTTTAGAATTTTGTTACAATTTTCTTTTTCATCATTACAATAATCTTGAATGTGTTTGCAATTAAGTAATATTCAAATACGTAAGTTAATGGAATTTGTCATCCATTTTATGTTGATGTGTCGTGAATATTGTTCTATTGGCTTGTGAATTAAACTTAAATATTTAGATGTTATTACTATGGCGTACTGTGTTGAGCAAGCGCGAATGGAGTAACACCTCTGTTAGAATATATTAAACGCAATAGGAAATGGGAGAAGCTTTATGTTTGGCTCGTTATACCTTATTCCCTAGTTTTTATATAGTCTATTTACTTCTAAGTTGCTTAATCAATTTATATGTTATTTACAAACTGTTACTACATGTTAAAACGAGAATGCTCATGAAACAATCCCAAAGAGATCCATCAATCTGCGTCACCCGCGGGCACCTTCTCTTGTGGTAGAACTACTCGAGCCAATTCCACCACCAAGCCAGCCAAAAGATGCGTAGTCAACATCCGGACCGCCGATTCCACTAACAGCTCCAAGTGACCACCAACTTCTGGAAAAGAATGAGTCTATCCAGTGACTCGTGAAGCCCATCACGAGTCCTCGCCGACAGCTTTGTCCCATTAACGATATCCATCTATTTTCCTTCAAGACATGCCATACTTCGTTACATTTCATATCTTCGACCTTACCTAATGGTTGGGCGATATCCAGCAATAAACCGACGTTTTCGAGAATTTATCCTACCCAGCATAAATATCCATATATATGTGTATTCCAACATTGACCGTCCCGTAAGAGAAGTTTCGTTCAGATCCATTGTCAGGACCGAAAAAGAACATTATTTTCATATAATAATAACAACTACAAATTACAAATAATAATGGAACAATACAAAAAGGAAAAAAAATGCTCTATATAAATTAGTAATTCATTATTCATATAAAAAGTAATTCATTACCATTCTAAAAACAAATATATGCGATAAATCAACTTCTTCCCAATATTCTCCTTTCTAAGATCCCTTACTCCACCTTCTTCAGCGAAATTAGGGTCTAAATTGGAGGAAAAGGTAAGACGGATCATGCTTCTACATTTTCTCCTTGTCCCCCCCCCCAACCCCCTCCTTCGAAACTCCATCCTTTTATGATTGTTCCCTTTCTTTTGTGTCTGTTATCTAATCTCCCTTACCCTCCCTTCGTCCTTCGCGATTCACTTCCCAATCACTCCTTTTTCCCTTTTCTCTCTTCTATCCCCTTCCCTAATCCCTTTCATCCACATATATCCAAATTCAACTCTTTAATTCCTATTCTAACTCCTGTTACAATTGCTCCACTGACTCTCCCCTTGTTATTCTTTCTTATGCCACCCTGTAGCCTCCACATAAAAGCTAATGGTAATCTTCCTTCTATTTCCTCCCATCTTTCCTATTCCAAGTCTCAACTAGCCCTACTACATCAAATGGCATGCCCCCACTACATCAAATGGCTTTCATGTAACCCATAACCTCTCTATCCCCTAGTTTACTCTTCAAGCCCGCCACATTCCACCACATCATCCTCAAAGGCCCACCTGTACAAGTAATAATCTTTCCTGTCATTTTCTCCCTATTCTCTCTATTATATCGCAACAACCCCTTACTACATCCCATATCATTTTCCTCCTCCATATGTCCACTTCTCCTCTCTTCCACTGACCCAATAGTTCCAACATTCATTCTTCTCTCTTATCCCGGCCCCCCCCCCCCTCTCTTCTTCTTCTCAGCCTTCTTCCTTTCCCCTCATTACCTTCTCTATTATCTTCCGTTTCATTTCACCCCCAAAGTTTCCTTCTTTTCTCGCTATCATCATTCCTTCTTCCTTCCTCTTCTTATATACCCTTCATCTTTCCTTTCTTATATTTCCCTTTTCTTTACCCTTTTCCCTCCCCCTTCACACGTTTTACTTAATCTCTTTCTCTTTTCTGTTTACCGAACTCTCCTTGATTCCACTTCCAACCTTCTTTCCCTGTATTATCTTCTTCTCTCCTGCCCCTACGTTTCCATCCTAGTTTATTTGGCAGCTTCCACCCCCTCCTGACTATTTCCCTCTCTCTTTCTTCCTCTTTCAAGAATTATGACAAATCAATTTATATCTATTCCGCTATTATTTTATCTTTTTTTGATGGGATATATGATTAGCTTCAACAAGAAATGTCAGTATGGCGTCAATAAGAATCCCTATTCGTATTATTATCAAATATTGCTATATTATATTGTTATTGCGTATTACCTGTGTTTACATTATATATATATATCTATATATATATATCTATATATATATATATTTTGAAGTTTTAGATTTCCGCGGGTGTGAATATATGTATTGTTGTTATTATTCCGGGTTGTG
>WYDF02298600.1:1878-15734 GCA_009867245.2 Adranes taylori
CTAGAAAATTGAGAGCGGTAGACGAATACAGTAGAGCAGTTTTAATGAATCAAATAGATAATTTGGTTTTTGAAACTTGTTCTTCTTCTAGTAGTTCTTCGCAGTCATACAGCTCAAACATTCGACCTCAGGGATGTCAATTGCGTGGGAAAGCACGCAGTTTTTCGCCATATCACCAACCATTTCCTGAATCCTTTTGTTCTCAAGCATTAGTTGTCAGCCCTGAACAATCATCTACTTCCATTCACACACAGATTCTCAGTCCTGAATTATCACCTTCGATTTCTATTCACTCGCAGAATGTCATCCCTGAACCATCAGCTTCTATTTCCATATTTTCAGGTATTCACAGAACTCACCCACCTCGCATATCTTCTCTAATTGATGAAAGTAACCTATGACTGGGATGAAGAAAAAAACGAAGCAGGCTACTACTGCTAAATAGTTTGCTCTTGTAGATGTTTTGAAAAAATTAGATAGTTTTTACATATATCCTAATAGATTTATTATCAGAAATTACTTGGTTAGACATTGTGAATAAATATGAAAGGCTTACAAAACTGTCATTAGACTCTAAAAATATCTAAGTCACAGCCAATCTTCCGTTTGCAGGTATAACTTTCCTCATTACTGTATCGTATTTGTTATATATGGCCCTATGGCATCTTATTAAGAATATATTCAAAATCAACTACCGACTTTCTACAAAAATTTTGAAATTTTCCAAACGGTTCTTTAGTTAAATCTTGCAGCATATTTGAGGCATTATAACTGAAAAAATGATGCAAAATTGAATTATGGGCATAGACAGTATGTCTCTTCAAGAAAATGTACTGTTACATATTTATGTAGCAAGTGATATTTTTCTCATGAATGGGAAAGTTTCTCAACAAACGTAGATAAAACTTATTTACATTCCTGGGGCGACTACTATTCAAAGATAATATCCACCATCTTCTTTTTCTACGCCTTCTTATTCTCTTTTGTAAAAGTAATAGAGTACTACATATAATAACACAAGTAGCAGCGGCAACACTCTGGTTTTCTTCCTTTCCATTTTCAACTGAACACCGAACGGCTGTGACAATCTACTCTTAGTGTGCGTAGCATTTGCCAAACGCTGAAAGACGAACATTCGTCAGTCAAACCACCACATTGTGAGGGAAGCTGAGCGAATTCCGTAGCATTTGAGTATTTGTCAAACACATACATCGCCTTTGACCGGCTTAATATATAAACGATTATGTAAAAGAACTTATTAGTCCCACGCTGAAGAGGACAAATCCTTTAATAAATTCTCCAATCTCCTAATTTACACAAATCCAATAAGTAGTGCTGTTTTAGTGAGTCAAATCCCACACTGTTGGATGCATCAAACATCCTTCGCCGTTTGAAGGTTTCTCCACTTCTAATACAAAAACAAACAAAAATATATATATATATATATATATATATAATATTATATACGAGTATAGATATGAGATACTAATATGATTTAACACTGAGTAAATCCATTTATTATAAACGCTAGTAGAATTACAACTATATAACCTAAAAGAAATACGGCGCAATACTTGGTTCATGAAAAGCCAGAAAATTAACACTTTCCGTAGCCGAAACAAAAACTAAGGAATAATAGATAATGAATATTAAAGCAAACACGAAGTTCATTATAAAGAACTTTAAAACTCTCATTAACATGAATGGGATTAAAAATTTTATATACCAAACTTTTATTCTAAAGCGTGCTTAATAGAACATTACCAAATATACAGGAATAGTGAGGATTAGACATAATTAAGAAACCAAATATGCATTACAAAATTATAAAATAAGTATGATCATTACAAAATTATAAAACATGTAAGCAAAGTAAGCAAAAAACCTGAAAATGTGAATTATGCCGGTCAAGATATTCAGGCAGTACAGACAAAAACTAGAGATACTGGGTTCCTGGATAAATTGGGTAATTATAACGCTCTCCAAAAATTTTACAGTCGAATTGAAAAAAAAATATTGTGTATAGTCCCGGATAATTTAGAAGTTTTATAAAAGATTTATAAAGTAAGACATAGTGTTGTTCACTGCGCTTTCCACTTATTATTTATAATTTCTTCCACTGAATATGGATACTGGATCAAGAGATGCTTCAACTGACTCTGGAACAATGTTAACCAGGATCCAAAACATTTTATACACCACTGCTGCATGTCCCGTCTGAGAAATTTCGAGTTGATAGGTGGTACCTGTGAATTGTTATTGTAGTTGATGTCTCGATTGGGTGCCATAATTAAGAACACCCCCCTAATCGTTCTAAACTTTCTTTCTTATAATGTATATCCAGCAACATTCATGTGCTTTATAAAATAGGATTTACTGGAAGTTATGGTTGATTACCCTCCAGACTGCAGATAATATATGAACTTAAAAATGGCAAGATACCTGTTTTGTATGATAAGATAAGATACGAGGGTAGTCCCAGACACAGCCGACCTAACGAAAAAAAAAACACAAAAATCTCTACAGTTTAGCACGATTTTCCCAGAGATGTTCAATAGCTTCGACATCCTGTTTATAGTCAGACTCGTCGAGCTCCTCAAAATAGCCATCAAGCGCAGACTCCATCTCTTCATTGTTGGAAAATCTTTTACCACCGAGCCAATTTTTAAAGTTTGGCAACAGAAAATAATTCGAGAGGGCTAAATCTCTTGAATAGAGTGCTTGAGGTAATAATTCGAACCCTAACTGATTGATTTTAATCATCGCGATGATGAAAATGTAAACCCTGAAGAAGCCTGCCTGAAGATAATCAATGAAAATTATCCCACGCGCATCCTAAAAAACTAACGCCATGACCTTGCCTGCAGATGGAACTGTCTTCGCCTTCTTTGGAACCGATTCTCCCCTTTCAGTCTTTTGTTTTGACTGTTCTTTTTAGTAACCTCAATTATTTAGAGACCTCAATTTTGAGCAATAACTTTTTTTCTAAACCTTTTTAGTAACGCCCTGTATATTTTTACATTTTGGTAGCCCTTGAAATTCTATTTAAAATGATACCACACATGATGGGTCTAACTCTTATCGTTTCAAAGATATGATCCTTAATAACTTAAAATTTTGCTCATTTAAGCAAAAGGTCTTATGAAATCGCTTACCGACATTCATCAATCATATTATATACATGTAAGGGCGTACATAAGAGCTCATATATGCAAAGTTACAGGAAAAATTATTTTACGTTGTATGAGACATACAAACTGCTTTCGTAATTGAAAAAATGTTGTTATCCGTCGCGGGTGCACATTATAATTTTGGGAGGGGTTCAATATGACTATTTTATTGAGAAATTCAGTTTAAAAATTAGAAGATTGAAATTTCGCTCGCATATAGTATATCGTATTATGCGTTGAATGAAAGTAGTGCCATCTCTGCAAATGGTATAGAGCGCGACGTTGTCACATTTAAAAATGTACAAACTTTTTGCTATATTTCAGGAACTATAAAAGATAGGACATTTGAATAAGCCACCCAAAGCTCGTTCAATTTTATTTGAATTTTTTTTTTCTAAAATAACAAAATAACATTACTCTTTTAGAAATTATTCTATAGGCTACTCTTTTAGAAATTAGCCGAAAAGAGAGCCAAGAGGGGTCGTAGGCCATACCACACCGGACAGCACAGCTGTAGTCAAATACCGTAGTCCGCGTCGTAGTCAAATACGAGGAAAATGTGAGTCAAGAGCGGCTGTAGGCCGCAGCAAAGCGGACAGAGAAGCTGTCCGCGCCGTAGGCAAATATGGGAACCGGGGGATTCATGGTTAGATGATTTATAGGTTAGACTAATGTGTAAAAGGTGACAATCAAAACTAAAAGGTTCAACTTTTGTTTTATGCAAGATATAACAAAACGTAGGACTTCCAGTATACGAATGATGGATGGCGATCACTTCCACGAATGTTTCATGTCTTTTCTCGTATCCACACATTTTCTAACTTCCACCCACAACCTTTAACCGTTTCTTCAAAGATCCATGGAAAAGGCCGACGTGTCAAAGGGAGAAACCTAGACCAATGAGATCACCGATAATAGCGTCGAATCAACCTCACGGACGAGTCAACCTACGAAGCCGAAGCATAAACGAACGAAGCCGACGATTCAATCTCGCGACGAATCAATCTCGCTACGAGTCTCATCACCAATGGATCGGCATCGCCAAATCTACATCGCTAATGCCAAACCACCGATTTGTCTCCAAGGATCAGATCGTATTCATTCGTACATCACCAGATCGCCATTTCTGAATTCACATTCCAGCAGGGCGTTTAGCACATTTAACAGAAGATCATTTTTATGTCAGAAAATCAAATATTTCTGACAATTGTTGACAATTGAAACAATTGATTGACAATTTCTGATCAATTGTTTCATACGTTCGCTATAATTTACATTTGATTTTATTTTAACTGGAAAAGAAGACGCCGTAATTTTTTTCATTAAAATTAGAATCAAACAAATCTGTCAGTCCAAAATAATGAATGCGAATAAAATCCTTTACGTATTATAAATATTAAAAACAATAAAATCCAGGTTAAGCAAACATACACAAAAAAAATTTACTCCGGCCTTCCACGAAATCTGTTGTTTTGTATTGCACTCCTATTCACTTATATGAAAATTACTTAGCGCAACGATATAATGAGCCGGATTCGAAAAATCAGCCCAATTTGAAAATACTTCAAAATAAATAAATTGAGTCATATTGCACGAGAAATATTTTATAGAAAAATTATAGTCCATCAGATGTCAAGTTTTTATTTCTTTTAAACTGCTATAATAAACTATAACACGGTCCATCTGCTCCCATTTATCCATCTCGTAATTTAGATATATAGTTTTCTCCTAGTTTAGAAATAATTCATGTGCGTAGGTCACATCTCAGTGAGTTGTAGCCACATATCAAGATGATCCTACAATCTATTTTGAAATATTCAATTCTGTTATTGCGCTATCAACCGCGTATAAAACTAATTGCATATTCATAATAAATGGAAAAGATTTTATAAGTTTTATTTTACGTATATACCCAGGTACCATTTTGTGGCATCAATTAATATAAATCAATTAACATACAAGTACTGAGCAAGCGATAAGATACATTCTAACACCGTTTAAAGCAATGGTTCATAACTTAATTCATATTTTAGGCTACTTTGAGTTAAGTAGCCTAAAATATTTTTGTAGGCCTTCTATTATTCTAAAGCAATAAAAATCATAATTGATACAATTTTTAAATTTCCGGTGCCTCCATATAGCTCCTCGGGACCGCTAAGACATTTATAAACCTGCAATAATTGCAGTTTATAAATGTTATAAAATATATAAACAACTTAACGGATTACCGAAGAAAAAGGGAAAATATCATGTCATCATTACGCTTTTCCACAATTTAAAAAACATAACTTGTTTTATGAATACTGAGGCATTGTTTTAAATAATTCGCAACTACAGGGGGGAGGGAGAGGGGCAGATGCCGATTCTGACCACTACCTCGTCGGAGTGAAGGGCATCTGTATAGGCAAGGCGAAGATCAAGATATCATTGCAGATGTATATGTTTATCTATAAATTTTTATTTACGTATTGTTTATTAAAATAAGCGATTTCTTTCCCCTTGCCTGAAAGCTCATGCATGAACATTTTCGGTTACAAAATAAATGACCAAAGCGGTATGGTGGTTATATAAAGAGCAGTGCTCGACGTTGAAGAATGCTATAAATGTATCCGCTGAAACTACTATAGGATTTAAAGAACCGGAGAGGAGAGCAGTGTGGTTTGATGATGACTGTCGAATAGCCTAAACGGAAGAAATGAGCTAAGAAAGAAGCAAACTTCAAGCTTTCACGGTGGTGAGGACAACTGCGGCGAGGAGATAACAATTTTCTAAGCAAGGAGCGCGATAATCAGGGATGGAAATGGAAAACTTGTCATTGACCTTAGTAAAGTCGTTCACGTCTGGGCTGACTAGTTTGAGAAACTGCTGAACGAGGCCAGTGAGAATGGCAACACGAGGGGAACACTACACGTAGGGGACGTTAATGATGTACACTTACCAGTAGTAGAGCCAAGTTTCGGCGAGGTCGAGGAAGCTATGATGAGCATGAAGAATAACAAGGCACCTGGTGGCGACCTGATTCTGGAGGAACTTTTGAAATACGGTGGCGAACAACTGCAAATGAAGTTACACGCACTAATCTGCAGAGTCTGGGAAGAGGAGCAGATGTCTGGGAAGAGGAGCAGAGATCTATACAAGAAGGGCTCCAAGCTGGATTGCGCTAACTACCGGGGTATATCCCTTCTAAACCGTGCCTATAAGGTTCTAACTAAAATTCTAGCCAGACGAGTCGAACCTTTCTCCGAAAGAGCTTCGGGTGATTAATCGTATGGCAGAACAACTATTGATCAAATTTTCACAATCAGGTGCATCCCCGAAAAATGCTATGAACTTAACACCACCGTACACCAGTTATTTATAGACTATAAGCAAGCTTATGACAGTATAGATAGACCGTATTTGTATAACACTTTAGCTCTGCTGGCAAAAATGATTGGTCTTATCAAAATTAAGCTAGTGATCTCAAACTGTCAAGTTTCGATAGCTAGATGCAGGAGAGGGGGTGCCCTCTCCTGCATCCTTTTCAACCTCACTCGGGAGCGTATTGTAAGGAAGATTGAAGTGAACCCCGGAGGAACTCTGTTCAACCACTCTGTGCAGTATCTGGCTTATGCTGATGACGTGGACCTACTCGCTAGAAGAGAGAGGGAACTTAGGGAAGCTTTTCAAGAGCTAGAAGAAAAGTCTCCAGAATCAGGACTTCAGGTCACCATGAGTAAAACAAAATATATGGTAATGCAGTGACGCATTACCATATACTTTGACACCACCTACCATTGGAAAAAGTTTGAAGTCACCAGTTTGAATCGATACCTACTTTTAAGTATCTTGGCTCCGCTGGCACTTAGAACAATACCACGCAGTTTGAAATAAAAGAGCGCTTCAAAGCGGGAAACAAAGCATATTTCAGTCTGCAGAAGCTTTTAAAATCTCGCTTACGGTCGCGGAAAAGCAAAAAGAGGCTTTAAAGAACCGTCATATGGCCAATAGTAATATATGAGGCTGAAACATGAGTGCTGACCGCACACGATGAGAGGATTCTAAATATATGGGAGCGGAAAATCCTGCGACGTGTATTTGGTCACGTGTGCGATGGGGGTGCCTGGCTTATCAGAAACAACGACGAGATATATGAACTCTACGAGGATCCTACGTTTGTGGCTGAAGTAAAAAAGCGCGGATTCGATGGATGGGACCGGCGGGACCTGAAGACCGGGTGATGGGGGAAGTGTTGACATACTAACTGGAAGGGCGAAGATTGGTGGGCAGACTCGCTGGTTGAAAACCGTAAAGGGGTACTTGCAAAGCATGCGCATTAGACGCTGGAGACGGAGGGAGATGGATCGAGATGAGTGGCGGAGGCGTTGTGTGAGAGGCTCGAGCTCTTGATGGGCGGTAACGCCATTCGGTAATGGTAATAAATGCTTTAGAAATACATACAGCAAATGGGGGAAAACCATAAAGAATTTTGACTGCTTAATGACATGATTAGTAATAGCAATAAAATATTGCTTTACGTGAAACAAAAGAACAAAAACATCAAACATTTCTTGCAATTTTTTTTAATATATCTTTTAGCTCATATAATACAGATTTTACCTTGAGGAAAGATTGAAAAGCTTACTTAAAAACTGGTGTTGTTATAAACTTCAGATTTTATAATCGGATACAAAAATAAATCGGAAAGAAAATGTTTTTATTCCATTCTTCGCATGTTATACACAGTTGAGAAACATATATCTAAATTGACATGACGTTTTCAGGATATAATAGTATCCTTAACAAGGCTCAAGCGAAACCAATAAAAAAAACTTTTATCTACTAAAATACATTTTGCGCTTTCACAAAAATTCGAGCGCAAACAAAACATAAAAAAATTAATATCGGTACAATTAGAAAAACCGATTCAAAATCGATACAAATCCCAGAAAAATATGACATCTCGAAAAATTTGTGCATAACTACAACAAATTCGAGACATCTGGTACCTATGGGCATAAATAAGTGTAATCATTTAATCTATATCACTGTAGAAAACTTTTATGGCCACTAAGGGCTTAAAAATCGTATAAATTGGATACCTCATGTTAAGTGTCGTTTTAAAGAAAATGAAGATCTCTCAAAGTATACACAAACATACAGAACGCCAGTGAATTTTTTCCCAAAACATTTGATACAATCCTTATCTTTACAACTTTCATAGAAACAAAGTTATTCAAACTGCTCTGAACCTGTTTCCTTTAAACCAGTGGTTCTTAACCTTTTAATGACCATGGCCCACTTAAATTCTTAAAATGTTTTCGCGGCCCCACTCACGTATCCTGTTCCCTATTTTGGAAATATTATTTTAAAATATTTTCTGAATATAGCTTGGAGATATTTTTCTGAATATAGATTATATTTGCTACTTGAAGAAATAGATTAATAGAGTATATTTGGAGAAATTGATTATAGTTTGGAGAAATACATAATTAAAAAGCCCGAAAAATCCAAAATTTAAAAATCAAATATAAAATTTAAAAGTCCGAAAAAGACTAATTCCGCCCCCCCCCTTCCCTCACCCCCACAAATATCTTTTCCGCGACCACCGGGTTAAGAATCACTGCTTTAAACATCACTTGAACCATTAAAGAATGTTTTGGTGAAAAAACCTTAAAAAAATGTTTTTAGGCAAATACTTTTACTTTTCTTTTGGAGCCAAGATGGATTTCTGCTATCTTGACTCTAAAAACGGAAAAGTATTTGCACTGCCTCCAAACATTACATACTTCCTCTACATTTATGTAGAATCGGTCAAGATTTATGTTCTAACTTCTTTTACATTTTAGACCAAGAAATAATATTTTTAAAACAGTCGCTTTATGTAAATTGCTCCGTATTAAACCCTCTTTCATTTGATTACGAACACTTTGTAGTTATGAAAATTTTGTAGTTATTCTCAATACTAAGAAGTCATCTAATTCATTTGACTGGCTAAATTCTAGGAAATATTAAAGATCTTTAGCATTATCATCTAACAATTTAATTAATTGTGGACGTTAAAATATTTTACATTATTTAATAGATGATATGTTAATTTGCTTTCAGCCTTAGTACCTTAGTACATAAATTAAAAGACAACAAGTAATTAGTGTAGTTATTCAGCATAATAAGTAAATATTCTTGTATGTATTAGTCTCACACCTGCACTTTGTAGAAAGCGGGTATGAAATAGAAAGGAGTAATAATAGCAAAGGACAATAAAAAGTCGATTCGTTTTAAAGACAAGCCGTACTTAGCCGGGCTCAAGCGGAGCCGTGCAAGTGGGCGATACGTTTTGACAATAGAAGTTCGAGGGGAAAAATGGACGTCAAGATATAGCGATAGTTTTCAATGGGAAGAAATGAGACGATACAGGCGCCGGACAGCGGTTGGAAATGAATCAACCGGCGAAAGTGAAAGGTAGAGACAATTAAATGTTGAAATTTCTTAAAATAAAAATAAACCTAAGTGCTCGTTATGGCGTTAGCTCAAATGTAAGTTACATTATAAAAATATCTGACTACTTTGAAAATATTAAACATATTAATTTCTGAATTTAATCTGGTCTATATTGTCACGGACACAAAACCACGTGACAATATATCCTATATCTAGATAGTGATGCCTCCATCAATCTAAATGCGTTTTATTAAAACGTAGGCATGTTATATTTAATAATTGATTACTACGATAAACACAGCGATTTTCTATGATCTGAGTATAATCCGAATAAAGAGAGGAATACAGGCGAGAGATAGAACTGAAAGTAATTTGAAATCTCTTCGTTGAATATTGATTCATCACGAAGCGAAAGGTTTATTTTTTATTTACGCCAGATTGAATGTCTGCTTTACTTATTCGAGTGTCTGATTTTGCTATAACATCCTTTTTTTTTGCCTTTTCTTTTTGGCTTTTCCTTGCCTTCGTTTGAATTTGATTATTACGTCTCTTCGTGTGCTGGCTTTATTTATTATACTCAAGAAACATGATGTACTATTTGTTATAAAATAATCTATTAAATTTCGCACGCGAATATTGTTTCATTATTCCAACACGAAATAAGCGTCAGATATAAAATGATTATCGAAAAAGATGGTTAATTTTTTTATTGTTTCCTGCAAACATTTGAAGTTTTTAAAAGATTCATCAATCCGAATGGTACTATCAGAATGAAACAGAAAAACACCCATATTGCCAATAAAATGTAACACAGCAGTTGAACTTTTCCCGAAAAAGCCAAAAAGCGAGATCGTTCAGTTCCGCTCGTAAAATCAATTTTGGACTTTCAGCGATCCTCTAGAACAGTTCCCATACTTTCAACATCTGTGTACCTCTTTTATAATATTCCCAACACTGAGTACCCCTCATCCAAAAAAAAAATGTATATTGTCGCGTTTAAAATTGACACGACATAAAATTAACCTAGCTTCCACAAACTCCGTTGGTTGTAGAAACTCCCAATTCGTTCTTGGCATCAGAAAAACTACAAGCTTTAGTTTGAAACGTGGGTAAAGCTAGAAATGTTTTCTTAGAGCTTTGAGCTAGCTCTGAAGCTCAAAAGAAAGAAGACTTCACTTTAATATTTATTTCGGGGGTAATTTAAATCCATACTCCAGTTATCGAATTTCTTAAATTCGATAATATAAGACCCTTGCCTATTTGAAGAAACAAATCTGGTCTCGTACACAAATAAAGTAAACAAAATAGTAATAAAAACCACCAATCTTTTTAAATGATTTACTTCGTAAAGTATATATTTATTATTTTTAGAATAATGATTTTGAGGGTCAATAAACGAATTTGAGTTTGTTAACACGTTAAAAATGAAGAGTTAATCACTTGAAAATTTGTTATTTATTCAGTTGGCTGGCCACTATTACGTTTTGCGGTCTGAAGACCGAACCTAACCGCCGAGTTCCGAAGAGTAAGAAATGTCTTTCATGAAGGTACTAACGACATACGTTTTGGAGAATCGAACGAATGAATCCAATGATGCTTGTAGGTGACGAACAGGAACGTCTGCCTATCAATTAAATGTGGAGTTTAACTACACAGTAGAATCTACACAGGATTGATCTATACAGTAGAATCTCATTAATTTACCGGATTTATTTATTCAAGCATAGTTTTGGTTTAATATTTAATTTATTAGAACTTTAGACATTAGAGTCTTCAGCGTTTTAATTGTGTAGCCATTTATATCGGTACAATACACTTTAGTAACAATCAAGATATATAAATTTTTTATCTTTTTAGTACATAAACAAAATAATAAAAACAAAACATAAAATTCGTTTAGAATAGAATATTAATAACATTCATTATAATCAATGAGAACAATTGAACACATTTTTTTATCAAATATGTTCAATTGTAGGATACAATACTAAACCATGAAATTCCCTTTAAAATAAGGGGTCAAACAACTCTCTAGACCTAATAGAAGATAAGTAATTCAAGATTTTCAAAGCTAGTGCATGCCAAAAAAGAACTTTTTCCAAAATTTAAAAATTAATTACACCAAAACTCAACAAGATCCATAAATTCCAAAAATATATTTTCATTTATAGCATTAAAGAGTACGAACTCAGAAAGTTTCATAGAGATTAGAAATTGTCAGGTTGATTTTTGAATTTTTTTGGTTGATTTGGTATGGAATGACCCACTTGCAAATTTTAATCTGAGATGCGGTGCCACATCCAAAAATCTGTTTATTTTTTTTTTGACTTAATATTTACAAATGCTGAAAAAGAGTCCTCACATAGATATGAAGTTAGAAAAGGCAAAATGTATTTAAGGGCTTTCTGTTAAAGCTAGAAACAATTGCTGCATTTGCAGCTAGAATGATGTAAATGTGCATTCCTTATGTTTATTTTTTAGGAACCATCTGAAGCTAATTCCAACAATTGCTTAAATCAGGAAAATAGTTTTTCATGCCCACTTGTGAATTCTCTAAATGCTGTGTCAGATATTTCAGAGTTTCAGCACCAGTTATTGGAGACAATTTAAAACAGACATTATTTGAGACAATTTAAAACAAAGAAAATATTTGGACAACAAAATGTCATGACATTTGGGCAACATTCTCAATTTTGCAACAAGTCCTGTATTAATTCGGAGCTCCATCTTTTGCTCCATCTGTGCTTATTCCAACACATCTATTCCAATCAACTTTGTTCGCTTACATATACTGATAACATTAAAGATATCTTTTCCTGTTGTATGGTATGGTAAAGCCTGGCAAAATAAAAACTCGTCATGTATGTCTGGATTTTTTTTCGTATCTAACAATTTGCAAAAATTCACATCAATGGACTCATCGACTATGCATAATATCGACTTTGAGAAATATCAGACAATAACATTTGTTTTAGCTTATTAAACATATCAATGATTCGTCGTTGGACTATTATTTGAGAGGGAAATGCGGTCAAAAGTTTGTTTCACTTTATCTCCTATCGTTACTTCTGCAATTATCTTAGCTGCAGGCTTGAATAAAGCTTCACCAATTTTGTCACCTCCTGTCAAATCCCGCATTACTTTTTCACAGACCGAAATAAAAATATCTCTATTCACTTAGAAGGCACTGGTACTGGATGTTCATCTAAATCATGAACTGGATGAATGGTTGATTTCATATATAGGCTTGATTAATATCTATTCCTATTTTTCCTTCAGGTATTTGTTATGTAAAAATGTTATCAGATAACATATACCATATAAATTAATTAAATTAAATTCTATAAACATCAGGTCAGGTTATACATATACATTACATTATTAAGTTGCGGCCGAATTTTTCGATCTTTCGTCGTCTTATCTTCATATTTATTTCATCCTATTCAGTCATAAATATTTTATAAACAATTCCTTACCATCTACTCTGTTAATGAGAAAGCGAGGAGGTCAACGTCAGCCGAAGAGGGACGCCAATCGCGGAGCTCACCAAACCAACGGAGATGATAGAAATAGGACACCAGAGAAGCCCATCAAGCAGTGCTGCCCGCGAACACCACGCATGTTGATAGATGTACCTCCGCTATCAACACCACCGAAGCAATATCGAGAAGAATCTCCATCACCTCCTGCCCTGGCTCGTCACTACCACCTACAGCTCCGGTGATGTGCCATTACCTCCTACTCCAGACAAAGGATGGTCAGATCCTATTTCTCGTGAGGATTATAACCGCCGCTTATTCCGCACTACTTCGGCGTCAGTGAGTAAAACATTCAAACGCAGTCACGCACTAATTCCATCTACATCCAAAAAAAAAAATCACATCATATGTTCAACAATTTATCTCACATCATCAACTACGTAGTTCTTATCTTCATCATACTAATTAGCTGAAACCGCCTACAATATCTTCGCTAACCATCCTTCATTGAACCATTTAGTTCTGCCGATACCTGGAGAGTCAGAAGAGATGTCAAGTTCCAATCGAAAGAACAAATAATAACAGAAATCCAATAATCTTTAGTTCGCTACTTTTCGCTTGTTATATTTGCTAATGGAATCATCCTAACAAATTTCCTAACAAAATTGAATTACGCATAGAATCGACACATTGTCAGTCAATTAAAATCGAGTCATACATATGAAGTTATAAATATTAAGAACAATAAACCAATTTATATTACTCCGTTATTGCATATATATACATA
>WYDF02298611.1:0-15733 GCA_009867245.2 Adranes taylori
TAAAAATTTTAATTTTTATTCTAAGTGAAATCCTGAACAATAAATGACACATTTACATTTTTTTTTATTGTCCTCAACTTTTAAAATCCAGATATGGGTAGATTAGTTGTATATGGTATTCTTTAAGTCAATACACGTGTAGTGACTAAAGTAAGTCACAACAAATTTTACATAATCTATAATAAAGGCATCCCATTTCATTGGTAATAATCGGAAGTGCAACTTGAATCTTAAATTCGCGCTAGTATTATCGCTTTCTAGTGTACAACTATTATATGCAATTGTGTGTACATTTGAGGATAATGTTTATTTATACAATCTTAACATTAATTTTTTGAGTGCGAACAAAGGTTTCGCTATTGAACTTCGTTCAGAAGTTATGCAATAAATTAAATTTTCAAATTTCTTACCGTCTGTGGGTTAACTTCTGCAACGCTTCCTCATATTCATATTCAGGTGGTTGTCTAGTCTCAGCTTTATGTAAAATCTCAAAATGTTTATCCATCGTCTCTCTCATGAACTTCGCCAAATATTTTGTTGATTTTGGTATTAAATACAACGCATCTAGTAATACCAATTTAATACAATATTCAGGATAAATCTGAGCAAACATCATTGTCAATTGACCGCCCAAACTATGCCCAATAAAAATATATTTTCCACGATTGAAATGATTACAAACTATGAGTATTGGTAGGAGACAATCCAAAGAACGAAATAAATTATATCGAGAGAATGGAGTTGACTTTCCATGTCCTGGTAGATCTAAACAGATGTAGTAATAATTCTGTGGTAACATTGGAATTAGGCGATCAAATGTACCAACATTATCCAAGATGCCATGGGTTACAATTGCGGCTTGATCGTCTTCACAACCCCAAGTTCTTACTACAATTATTTTAAAACAGTTGTAAACAATTAGTAACATTTGTTGATAAGAAGTATGACAATATATTAAATATTTCAAAAATTAAAGCAGGAAAGTTTGCAGATGGATCCGAGAATGAATATGGATCCAAGAAAAGATGAAATGTAAAATAGAGGAAATCTATATTGTTTATAATATATAGTACGATAAATCTAATTTCAACTAAATTATTTTTCAAACTATTTCTCAACAATGTATTTAAATAATATATTGTCACAAACGGAAATACAGAGTCAGTCCAAAAATAAAAACACAAGTGGACGATCACTTCAGCTAGAACCAAAATAGTTCATCTTTTTATTTTGCTACGCCACCATTATTGGTGTAAACAGGGATGCATGTAGTGGGGCCGGAACGCACCGAAACAACGTCTACCACTTTTTTAAAGAGGGGAACTCGTTCCTGTACTTTTGTAGTGTTTCTATATAAAATTTTCAGTTATTATTACACTAGAGCTCTACATTTATCCAAATAAATTTTTGTTTACCTAAAGCCGGTTCCAGATTTAAAAAATATATAGCAACAAATGAAGAATTTGTATTTTTCTATTGACAATCTTCCATTTCCGTACTAAAGATTGTATCCAATCTTCCGTTCCAGAACGGAACGTTCCGGTATTTCATATTTTAGTGATCACTGGGTGCAAATATTATAAATGGACATTGAAACATAAGCTCATAAATGTACGAGTTTAAAAATCAATCTGTAAGACAGGGAAGTTCAAGTTGAGTTAACATATTGGTTGTCAGCTTGCTTTGGCTATACCCTCAGTAGTAGAAACAAGTAAGTTAACCATTCCATCCAAGGATTCAATATCCAAGGAGAGCTTCCAGCAACAATAACTTTTGGCTGACTCAAATAGTTTCGTATGGGAAAAAGTAAAATAGTAATTAACAATATAATAAAACACCTGTAAAACTGGTAATTAAAATAAAATTTACATAACAATCCATACCTGCGATTACGCCCCATGGTGCTTTTATTTCTAATTCTTCAATTTTCATTATTGTTCAGAAAGTGATTAATAATTTAGAATACAATTTGGCCAATTGCTAATAAAATAGCACATAAATATGAAATGAAAATTGGTTACTCATCTAATAGGTCAAGTGTATAGATAAAATAATTGATTCTACGTATATTGTAATAATTTTTATAAACAAATTTGATAATACTGCATCTATAAAATGTATCTTAAACTTAGCGACGATTTTGTTCTTCTATGATCTACGACATGTACACATCCTATGTAGCAATCTGAATCGCAACTACATGGCGATATTCAATATATTTTAAAGCATATAAACCAAGTGAATCTATACGTACTACTATACAGATTTATTCAAATGTATTCCTTAAGAAAACTTATTTTATTTGAATTATAAAATACTTTTAATATATCATTAATACAGAAATAATAGTGTTTTATTCATATCATAAAGTATCCTGAAAGAAAGCTTGTTTATATATAAGTAAACAATTTTTTTCAGAATTCTATTACATAGTTTGCGTGGTATATTGTAGCAATTTATATCAGGAATAAGCTCCTATAATCAAAATATGCTCGTTCGCGCCTTTAAGGCGGTAAAAAAAGTTTTCAGTGTCGTACTTTAGAAAACGAGTGCTGTATATAAAAAAAATATTTTTTCATAATTCTGTAAATATATTAACATCCTTTGTTTGATATCTAGGAGGAATTTATATCAGAAATAAGCTACTATAATCAAAATATGCTCGTTTGCACTTTTTTACGGGGATCAATAAGTTTTCAGTGGCGTACGTTACAAAAGACTGCTGGATATATAAAAAATATTTTTTCAGACGTTTATTAATATATTAATATCATTTGCTTGATATCCTGTATATAGCAGTCTTTTGTAAATTACGACACTGAAAACGAGTTTTACCCGCTTATAAGTGCGAACGAGCATATTTTGATTACAGTGGCTTATTCCTGATATAAATCCCTACGAGATATTAAGCAAACGATGTTAATATATTAATAAACTTCTGAAAAATAATTGTTTTATATACAGCAGTCTTTTGTAACGTACGCCAATGAAATCGATTTTTACCCCCTTAAAGGTGCGAACGAGCATATTTTGATTATAGGAGCTTATTCCTGATATAAATTCCTACAATATGTCAAGTAGACCATGTTAATATGTTTACAGGATTCTGAAAAAATAATATTTTTATATACAGCAGTCGTTTTGTAACGCAAGACACTGAAATTGTTTTTTACCCCCTTAAAAGTGCGAACGAGCATATTTTGATTATAGTTGCTTATTCCTGATATAAATCCCTACAGGATATGAAGCAAACGATGTTAATATATTAATAAACATCTGAAAAAATATTTTTTTATATACAGCAGTCATTTTGTAAAGTACGACGCTGAAAACGATTATTACCCCCTTAAAACTGCGAACGAGCATATTTTGATTAATGAATAAAACACACTATTATTTCTGTATTAATGATATATTAAAAGTATTTTATAATTCAAATAAAATAATTTTTCTTAAGTAATATTTTTGAATAAATCTGTAGTCATACGTATGGATTCACGTGATTTATATACTTTAAAGTATATTCAATATCGCCATGTAGTTGCGTTTCAAATAGCTACATAGGCTGCGTACGCTGCCCGTGCTACGTATGTCGTAAAACACAGAAGAAAAAATCGTCACTAGCAAAAATCGTCGCTACGTTTAGCCAAGTGTCTATAAAGTCAATTGTTTCAGAATCTTACTAGGTTAATTCTTGACTACATTGCATTCTAAAACAACTTTTTACTACAATTTTCGTTACAGGTGCGTTTCATTACAAATCACAACAATTAAAATAAATTATAGGACTACCTAATTAAACCCATATCTCATAGATTACCATAAAGTTGTCAAAATTACAGATTTCTTTAATGCAATAGCTGCATAATTTTTGTTATTAAATAGAAATGTTGCCAATGTTAGAAATATATTTTTTAATCTTCTCATTTGCTATTTGCTATTTAATATATTTGTCTTGGACTTTATTGTAGTCATTACTGAATCTTTTTGTATGTATTGTATTGTATGTTATTTATTTGATGTAGAATTTTTTCAACCTACAGTAATTCTCATTGTTAATTTTTTTTTCTACTACTTCCATTTGAATTAAACTCGTTATGTTAAGTATTCATCTCGCAAAATGCATCAAAACATTAATTAATAAATTAAAACTACAAGTACGCCTAATGCATTTGTTTTTCACAAAATCTATCAACGCCAAGTATATAGTGCCTTCGGTAATATCAAATGACAGCTTACCTACCCGGCAAACAAAAGGACATGTTTCCCCAGTAAGGGTGTATTTTTTTCAAGTTTTAATAATTATAAATATATATGTTTACTTGATTTAAATTCACCTAATTATATCATAGTAAATACAATATTTATTAAACTCTGCTTTATATTGTATTAATAGTAACATCTAGATATATGACAACTGCAAATGATTTAGCAAATGCAATATAAAATTATAGATCTGACAAAACTGCAAATGAAACGCTCTTCATAAAATTAACAAACTGTATCAAGCAACCAATGGAAAACAAAAGCAAATTTGAAACCATTTGAAACTATTTGCTGAATGTAAATGTTGTATGACTTTAAAGTAATCTCAGTGTGATTGATGATAATTTTTAATGTCATAAGGTAAGCAATATTTGATTTTTATTCGGAAAACAATTTAAAAAGTCTTCTATTATATGTATATATTATTAAAATGCTCTATTTTCTACATTACGCATAAATATTACGCATTGCCTATGCGTATGGCCTTGAAACGTTTAATGTTTGGTCAATTATTTTAAATTTTGTTAAAGTGGAACACACACGATTCTGTTTGTTGTACGGTAATTTTGTTTATTTGTTTTATATAACATTAATAATCTATTGAGTTTGACTGTATTTTACAGTGCCGATGAGAATCAACTTGGTTTTTTTTAATACCGCAGCTTGCGGTCATTTTTGTCTTGTAATGGAGTTATAAACCACATATTTTTATGTTATAAACCACATATTATTTTTTGATTTTGTTCCGCACGCGTTTATCTGATATTGGATATGGCTATTTATGTGTGCTTTGTAGATCGGTTCTATTGTTTCTCTTGGTAGATAGTGCGCTATTATTCTTAGTACTCCAGTCATCGGTGTTTTAACTGAATTTATCTGTATGTAAGTTGAAATTTAGCTTATTATCTAAAATAAGTCCTAAATATGTGATATGATCCACTTCTTCTCTTATTTAATTTTTGATTTTCATTGTTACTTTAATTGCTTTTTTATTTTTTGTGTGATTATCATATATTTTGACTTTTGTTTGTTTATTCTCAGTAGGTTCTCGTTGAGTCACTTATATTCCATTTTGAGGTCACTGTTCATATCCTTTTCTATTTCGTATATATTTTCATGTCCCTATATAAGACATTTATCGTCTGCAAAAATGATTGGTGTTTCTTTTATCCTTAGATCTTCGAAGGCATTGATATACACTATATTATGTATATGATAGGCCCTAGAACACTTCCTTGGTGAACTCCAAAATTTGTTGATTTGGATGAGCGATGGATGGAGATGGTGTTACTTATTTTCGTGCTTTGTGTTCTATTTTGTAGGTAGCTTTCGAATAGTTTATAAGCTGCTCTTCAGATTCCTATTTTTTCAAATTTTTCCAGTATTTCGTTAGATATTGTGTCGAATGCCTTTTGTAAATCTATGAAGAAAGCTGCCACTATTTTGTTTTCATCTGGTGCTGTGTAGATATCTTCTAACAAGTTATTTACTTCACATGTCGTATTACTATTTTTTTGGAAACTGTATTGATGTTTAGCGATAAAGTTGTTCTTCTTTAGGTATTTTATTAGTCTCGTGCAATTATTTTTTCGAATATTTTGCTTATATGGATGTCAACGCAATTGGTCTATAGTTACTTACTACTGTTTTTTCACCTCCTTTGTAAATAGGAATTATGATTGTGTCTTTTTGTTCTCTCGGGTAAATGCCATTTTCTATTGATTTGTTTATCAGTTTTGTTAGTGTTGGTGCTATTTCTGGGGCTATTTTTTTAGTACTTCTGTTGTTATCTCATCAGGACCTGGTGCTTTATTGTTTTCTAATTTGTTTATGATAATTTTTATTTCTTCTTCAGTGCATGTGTTACTAGCTGAGTAATAATTGGATGTGTTACTAGCTGCGATTCCTGTTTGTAGTATTTTATTTGCGAGTTCTGGTCCAAAGTTCGTATAATATGTATTGAATATTTCTACTATGTTTTTAATGTTATTTTCTGTGTGTTCACCTACGTTTATCTCTGCATCCTTCTTCTTTGACCTTCTTTATTCTGAGGACATTGTTCATAGTTTTCCAGAATTTTCTTGGATTTCCAGTTGCCTTCTGAAACTTGCTTTTAATAACCTTATTTTTTCTTCCTCTTATTGTCCATTGTACTTCCTTTTTCTTTTCTTTATATCGTTTTTTTAGTTCTTCACTGTTCCATTTTTTTTTCATTTTACTGTATATGTTGTTTCGTTCCTCCATGTTTTTCATTATTTATTTATTTATCCAGAAGTGTCCCTGTTTTCTTTTAATTTTTTGTATTGTTGTGCTTTGTTCTTTTGCAATTTGTATCATCTTTATTAGTTCGCTCCAGTTCATCGGTTCATTTGTTCCTATTAGAGTATATATTTTTGTTTTTAGTGTAGCGTGTTTTCCTCCTATTTACTTGCTCCATTTTATTTTCCTCTCTTTTTCTTTATTTTCCTCTCGATTATTGTTTCTTACAGTGTGCCGTTAGTACCGTTATTGTTGTTGTCTTCTTTGTGAACTTTTTTATTCATTCGATCGTTTCTCTGATTTGTATTTTCTAATTAATCTGTGTGTTAATTTGATTCAGATCAATTCATTTTTTAGCCGATAGCTGTCCCTCTGCTCAATGTGACATTTATTTGGTCCTAGACTTCTTTTTGTCTTTTTTCTTTATTTGGTAATTTCTTCAGTTTCCTTCATGGATTATTTTTTACTTAGTATCAGCTCTTTTATTGTAATTTAAACTGGATCGTGTGTGAGCCCTTTACTATCGTATAGAAAGAGATGGCGCCATATTACGCCATTTTGCAAAATACGTCATTGCATTTGAGGGTAAGCAAATTTTGCTGCTCAAACACGAGTATTTCGGTTTTTATTGTATATTCGTAATTATTTCACATTTTGAAGATATATATATCATACTCTAAGTGCATTGATCACAGTGTTCAACAAGAATTTTATTGTTCATGTGTAGTGAAATTAGTTACTGCAGTATTTTACCTTCATTGCGTATATTTCTTGTACAGATGAACAGTTGCACTGCGTTATTAAAATAAGAAAAGGCCTATTTGCATAGAGAAAAATAACATATAATATCGCTGAAATGGAGAATAGTGCATTGGATTATACAGAAACCAAGGGTGATAGTATTTCGTTGGACAGAAAGGATAGTTATGGTGATCTATGTTCCAGTCCATTAGAAGAAGGCTTGCAAGCGGATCCCGATACCTGTTCGCTGTGCGGATGCTGTTTTAGGGGTCAATTGCTTGTACCTCGATTATTGTCTTGTTTACATGTTTTTTGTGAACGTTGTTTGGATAAAAAATTGATAGATGAAAGTGGTGATGCAGGAACAGCCAAAACATCGATTTTTTGTCCTACCTGCAAACAGGAGACTAAAGTGAGTATTTTATTTCCTTCTATTTAATTTTTTTGTAGTTTTATTGAAATGCATTACCAAAATTATTTGAACTGTGTTTTACGTTAATTTTAGTGTACATGGAAGTATCTTTACTTTGCAAGATTTTAATATAAATGTACAAAATGTATCTTTGTGGTTTGTATGTGCCTAATATATAACTGATATTGATGATTGAGACTTTTATGTTTTTGAAGAGAAAGAGGTTAAGTAGAACCTTCGCTACTTTCTGTGGAAGCTGATTTCTTTTCCAGTTTCGTGTAGTGAAAATTTCTTTTTCATTTGAAATATTTCCTTTATTGTTGAAAAGTTATTCTATTTGGGATGTCTGGTAGCGTCGATATGAAATAGAAGAATATTTCTGGAAAGAGTCTTGCATGCTTCAATCCAATGAATTTTGATGTGAAATTAACAAAATTAGCAACCAATGGCGTCACACTTCGTTAAAATCCAAAATATTTTCGCCACATTTCTCGTTAGGAGAGGTTATGCGCACTTTTTGATTTGGTTACAAATGTAACTTTGGCTGACTACGTGCCTAATAGGATACCTACATATTCAGAACTCCAGAAGATCTGTCTCTAGCCTGGTATTAGAGCCTAACTTCTCATTATATTCTCACATCTAATCTGACCGTAAAATTTTTTCTTCTCTTTATGAATTTAATCTAAATTGTTAATCTTGTTAATTATTTATTTTTAGTACACATTATTATACTCATAAATTAAGTATAAATAAATTTTAAACTTTCATCTAGGTCGGCACTAAAAAATTAACATCTCTTCTTCTCGATGTTATGCAAACGAATATTGTCGATGTAACTTCGTCGCAAAATCTCCAATGTACAAGTTGTACGACAAAGGAATTGGCGCAAGCACGTTGCATGACCTGCCATAATTTATTATGCTCGAACTGCGAAACAGCGCATCGTTTCATGCGTCTTTTTGAGAAACATCAGGTCCTCAGTTTGGAAACTATGCGTACGCAAGGCAAGCGTATCACCGTACATAAACCATTGGCGTGCAACGATCATAAGACAGAAACCTACTCGTATTATTGCACCACGTGTAAGGTGAGGGAATTTATTTTAAGTGAATTCTACTTTCCAAGGTTTTTTATTGTAACCTTTGAAATCTAGGTCCCCATTTGTACTGAATGTACAAAAACTGACCATTCAACGCTACAAGGTCATCAGTATGAATCAATTCCCGATTCGGAGACGCGAGTTCGCCAGGAATTGGAACAACTCGTTGCTCAAGCGAAATCGAAAATCGACGAGATGACAACGAGCGCGGCCGAAATTGATGCGAGTCTACTCGAATTAGAGAATCAGCGGACGACAGCTCGCGATCTCATTCAAGAGACCTTTCAAAGCTATAAAGCGATTCTGGAGAAGTGTCGCGATGTCGCATTTGATGATTTGAGTAAGATGTATCAGGAAAGAGAATTGAAGGTTAGTTTTCATCTTTGAGTGATTAGAGTTAAGTTTAAGAAATTTTTTTATCCTGAAATTATTTCTTAAATATTAAATAATTTAGTAAATAAATACACAACAAATTAAATATTCAAAGTTTATAAGACCAATAAATTTTGATTGTGTTTGCAAGAAAAGAAATAAATTAAATAATATATGCTAGGTAATGGACGTGTCCGAGAAATTGGGCAAAGATGTTGGAATGTTGGAAGATGGTTCAAAATACGCTCAGCGTTTTTTGGAGCTAACAACCGTCACGGAAATGATGTACTTGCGCGAATTGGTTGGTGCGCAATTAATGCGTTTAATAAAACGTGTAACGCGACCCGTCACGAAGTACAGTTTGGAGTTTCGTACCGATTTCGACCTATTTGAGAAGGTAAATGTTAATTTGATCAGATGATCTCAAGTTATTTTTCGTGTAACTTTGAAGTGAACCGATTAAAGAATTTGAGTTGCTTCGCGATTAACCGAGGCATATACCTAAATTTGTTATCATTCTGAATTTTTCACTGTTTATTTGCAATCTAACTGTTGTACGATTTTTGTTTTTTGAGTTGAAAACGAAAAAGATTTGTAGATTCGCTTGAATTAAAAGTTGAATAAAGGTTATTTAGTTTGAAATGTGGCTATTGGTCTAGGAGGCAGAAGATTTTGTCGGTGATTTTAAATACTAAAGTAATTGAAAAATGGATAAATCAAAGTGAATCGAAGAACCAAAGTGTGGAGAACGTGGAAAGTTCAACGTTGTGTGCGAAAAGTTCTGAAAAAAGGAGATTATTATAAACAGACCTCTGGGGTTTTACTTTTGGAGTTCTGATCATTAATTGAAATGGCAAAATGTATAGAGGGAGTTATAAGCACATGCCATAGGATTTTGTTTGAAGTTACCGATCTCTGCAAATGCCCTTGAAGTAGCAAAATTTCAGTCGAAAATAATCCTAAATAAGCTTAAATCCATCTTATTTAAAGAATAGTTTAATTTCTCACTAAATATTAAGTGTCTGGTTGTTTCCCAGTAGAGATTTAAAAAATTCACAAGAACCGACAGCTTTATACTTAATTGAAAGTTATTGTACATTGTTTTTAAATAACAAATTACCAACCGTCTGACGATGAGGTTATCGCCTTGAAACTAGTGGCGAAAAGTAACAAAATAATGACTCTGGTACATAAATTTATCATTATTTAAAATTCATTTCATATGCGTGCTATTTTAAAAGGCGAAACCGGTCACAAATATTAAGTGATATATATTCATTAATAACTTTATTTACAATTAAACGTATTTCTAAAGTTTTTGCTTATATTAATTTATCTATTTTATTTACTCGTTTTATAAACTATATTGCCATACAATTCTCATAAAGGCAATGAAGAACAGCTTTGGACGAATGTTCACCGAAAGTACACCTCCACCATCCACTAATCTAGATTCATTAGATATGTCAAACACTAGTACCGGTTTGGAACTCCTCAACGGTTATACTGTTTCTTCAACAACTTCGCATCAAACATCTACATCAGCCACAATTACGAACATACATAACAATGGCATTATTAATAATAATAACAATAGCAACAACAACAACAACGATGAAGAGCGTCGTTATCGTTCAATTCTGGGACCGAATTCACGTTCAACATCAGTTGTAAGGAATGGTCAGAATGGAACTGCGATCATGAGTACAAATTCGACACTCTCCCAACAAGCAGCGATCTTTGATACTAGTAATGGAAATAGTAATGGTGTTGTGGGATATGTATCAAATGGACAACAAGTAAGTTAATCCTTTTAAGAATTCTTAAACGTCTTATAGGAACGCCTAACCTTATGAATATATTTTCGATTTTTACTTTTTCTTCTGAAGATCGGCAATTCAATTTGATTGTTTTTTCTAACTTTAGAGCTATGAAGATTTCTTTGATGTTCATTCAAAATTCTGATCTCAAAAGTCATGTGTTTTTTTCTTAGAAGTTTTTTAAATGTTCCTTTTAATTATACGTAAACTAATAGTTGTATATAACATTAGTTCGCATTTTTTTTTTTAGGCAAAGTACTAATGCCACGCTATTTATTTGGGGACGGCACACTGTTCCATTCACTCCAATTATTGTTTATTCTGTTTGTTGTGATTCATTTAATGTGTTACTGTTTTCAATATTGAACCGGAGATAATTTAAGATTGAATAAAAATTGTGAAATAATTAATGTTTTCAGTTGACTGGTTTTAGATGTGAAGCTATATGCGCTTTTTAGAATTACTAACAGCTAGCAGGGTGGTTGTGGGTGTGTACGTACTGTGTGTGTGTTTGAGGGTGTGTGTATATATATGTATCTATGCTTGTTTGTGAACTGTATTGAGCTATGAAGGAAAGGTTCGAGCGGTAATTAGAGATTAAAAGTTCAGAATAATATTTTTTGTTTAGGAACTATCTACAACACTATCTTTAACAAACACCGGATCCAGCGATGGCGGAATGCCCGTTTTTACACCGCTTGCCGAATACAATATTGCACGCCTAGCTCAGATGGCTGAAAACGTGTCCATCGTTGCTGAATCGCAACGTTCCAGTGCACCATCCGCACCATCATCAATGGTAGTAACTGATGCGAGCGGAATTACAACATCTTCCGTTCAACGTCATCAGCCAACACAATCACAACAATCCGTTTTTAATTGTTCGGATTTATTTGTTACGGATACGGCTTATAAAAATTTACAATCGTTGGCGAAATTGACGTCGGTTGTTAATGGACATCATGGTAAGCGAATAAACAAACAAAAAACGTTTTTCTTTAATTTATATGAAAGTTTTTTAAAAAGTATTTTACATATTATTGAAGATTTATTTTCTTGATGAGTAAACATTTTAAATATCTTATTGTGTGTTTTGCACGGGATACAACTACACAGTATAGTACGCGTGATTTTATTGTAATAATCACACTGATACTATACAAAACATTTATTGAAAAAAGATTAGAAAAGCGAAAATATTATTGAGTTGCAAAAAAAGGAAATATTAAAATATCTGAATGACGAATAATATATAATATTTAATTTGATAGTAATAAAACTTGTGTAATAAAGAGCGCCAAACTGGCGAAAATGAGACGGCGAAAACTTGAATGGACAATACTCTTACTCAACTGAGGCGGCGACCTTCGCTTTCTTTCTTCGTGCATCTAGGCCGCGCACGCAGGGACCGCATAGCTCCTTGCAAACCGGTTGTAAAGATAAACGAGTTTTTGCTTTTAAAAATATATTTGCAAACGACATATCTTGTAATTAAATAGTTTGTTAAATGAGACTTTTGTGTCTTAGTTGAATAGTTTATTGAGGTTTTATTGAATGTTTTTTTGTATGTTGTGAAAACTATGATTATGTTATCTGTCTTCGTTTATGTCTCCTAATTGCATTAATTTTGTTTACACATTTGTTAGCTGAAACATTAAAATTAAAAATTTCAGATTCCCATGGCTTGACAAACGGTGCAGCATCGAGCAATTCTCTAGTCCGTCCACTGACACCTATTTCACCTTTATCAATCAGTCTTGCCGGTACTGGGCCCGCTCATCATCCTTTATTAACTAATGGTTCTGGCGGAACTAATGGTCATGGTGGACCACAAGGTGGTCATTTCTCCACATCAACATCACCTCTATTAACAACCGCTTCAGCTGAAGATATTTTACATTTGAATGGAGGTAGTGGGCCTGGAGTAACTGGAGGTGTGTCTGTTCAAGATCCATTGAATGCACTCGTTCAGGCTGCGGCTGTTGCTGCTGCTGTTCAAGGTTATTATTGTTGATATAATCGATTTATCAATTTTTATATAAAATTCTTCTTTTTTTGTTTTTACATTATCTTGATTGTAAGACAATGTATTTGTGTTTACATGAACTTACATAGTTTTCAATTATTATTATTTTTTATTAGATTATATGTTATCACTTTCATATGTACATACATTATAGTATGTAATTTTCTGACGTTTTGTCTTTTCTTTATGCATTTATGCATTCAGGGGCTCTAACCTGTTTTTTTTTTGGTTTCGTTCCGGTTCGGCAAAGAAAATATATATTGGTTCAGTTCCGGCTTAAGGTTTTCGAGTCAGCTTGTATTTATATATTAGCTAATTAATGTCAATACACCCACGCCGTCAATATTTTTTTATACAGCTTTTCGCTATTAACTTAAGAGGAATGCGATCGTCTTGAACGAAAATATCGTGTTTTTGTACATCGCGCGAAGCTGTACCGCTTTTCCTAATTAAAATTTTTGATTGAATTTTTTTCTGGATTATATATGTATGTACTACAATGTGGAGTTGTTTTATAAAAATACATTGTTTCCTTTCTTCAGAAAATATATTTAAAGGGGGGTATGTTTTCATAGAATGCTAAAACACTGTTAGTAGCGAAGCTCTAGTGCTGTTTCTAATTAATATTTTGTATAGAAATTTTGTGGACATAATTATAAGATCCTGTCGTACAAAGTGGAGTTGTTTTATTGAAATTCCTTTATTTTATTTATAAAATATTCTTCGGCTCTTTCACCAAAATTGCATATTCCTATTACGTAATGTATTCAGGGTAATACATCAATAGACCAACGCCTCGTTTCATGTCGTCTCGCTCACTCTTACGTGCTCTTACTAAGAGTTTATTATTATTATATTATTTTTGAGCTAATGCTTATGAGATTTTTTTGAAAAGGATTTGGTGCATAAACGTATTACAGATTGATGTATTGATGTACCTGTCAATGAATATTTATTTATGTGATACTTTGAACCTACACCGAGGAAATATTTCTTTTTATTATTTAATCAAACTAGTGCTGGGTCCCGCATTTGAGGTCTCACTGTCATGAAATGTGGTACTCTTTTTCAAATACAAATATAACATTATTTATGAGGAGTTTTTCCTCTTTTTTTCGTTTCAAAAGGGGGGTTCCTCTTTATTCTTTTCAAAAGAGGAGTCTGTCTTCTTTTCAAAAGAAGAGTGTTAACTCGTTGATGATAATATTTGTGTACAGCGTAATGACCTCGTTTATTAGCATAGTACGTGTTAGTTGCAGCGCCGTCCATAAGGAGAAGAAAATTTGTTTTGTATGATGTATCGGCTTCGACTGTCATTCCCGTGATGGTTTCCTCATTTATGAGCTAATACATTTGAGGCCTCATCATGATGAAATAAAAGAGTTATCCTTTTTCAAATACGATTCATTATTTGTGAGGAATTACTCTTTTTTTAATTGTGAAGACTCATTATATTATGTTAGGAGTTACTTTTTTACTTCCCATTCACATCGGTGATGTATGTTAAGAGAAGTAATGTAATCAACTGGTTTAAAGTTATAACTTACTATGCCTGTACACATCGTACACATCCATGCCTATCCGAGCAAAAACAACACGGATAATGATGTTTTTTGTAACCAGAAAACTAATAAAATAGCTTTTTCTTTTAAGAAATAATATATTTTCTCTTTTTTTGTTGCCTTTCACCTTTAAGTATCCACACATAATGTTATATATTTATATTTTACTGTATTTGTATTTTTTTCTAAGCGAATTTTCCGTTTATATATTAATAATAAATAAAATAAACTTTGATCTTGTATACAATAATTTAGTAACACTGTGATGTCTGGATTTTCAGATTTTAATTTTTGGGTTTTTAATCTTACTTTATTGGAGGTTAAGAAAGTAACTGCTGAAATATGAATGAAGGTAGTAGCAAAAGAAGAAATAAAATATGCAAAAAACATTGGTAGGGATGGAAAAGAGGAGGCGTACTATAAATTACAGAGTAGCTGCTGATCGTTAGTCTAAAAAATAAAACAAGTTATAGACTATAATACAAATTATCGTGTTCTCTCCCATGAGGCTGTAATTCTTGGCATTTTTTCCAAGAAAATTCTATTTATTGCAGTAAAAACTAAATTTTGCACCATTTGCAAAACATTCAAAAATGTTAAGATCGATATCTGTTAAAAGTCTATAGGGGCAGTAGTAAAGTATGGAAGCTAAACGTCTTACCGACGGATTTAAATTTTGTGAGGAGATGTATGGCTTGAGATACACTACACTAATAACTGATGGAGACAGTGGTACGAAAAGAAAAATTATTGAATCTAGGCCATATAAAAACTAAACTATTGAAAAAATTAAATGTCAAAATCATCTGCTACAAAATTATTACAATAAATTTAGAGTTTTGTCAATAAATATAACAGTATTATTGTAAAAGAATATCACGAAACATTTTACGATTTCGTTCTGGTGTCACTTCAGCCATAGTATTTCGCTCAAAATATAGTATATTAGATGTAGATATTACAGCGAGTTTAAAACACAGCACCTTTCAAGTATTTGGTAGCCATTGCAAATGCAATGATTACTTTTTTAAAACAAATCAAAATGGTAGAATTCATATAACTGCATTTATAAATTGCTCTGAAACTTTCCAGAGGTCACATATCTATATATATATATATATATATATATATATATATATATATATAAATGTTGGTTATATGCGTAATTAATAG
>WYDF02298622.1:0-15733 GCA_009867245.2 Adranes taylori
TTTGGTCACCTGTCTACAACAATTTTATATATTAGATATTACGGGGCCAATACAACGATATTCAAAAAAGTAATAAAATACTGAGTCCCGAAAGAATAAAGTAAATAAAAAAATGAAAAAAATGAGCTGAGGAACTTAGCTCGAATTAATAAATTAACTAAACACTTACATTGGTGTGGCCATAGAGTCAGATAAGGAAACCCTGGTCGCAACTGGGTTGCCATAATTACACAATTAACTTTACTCTAGAATTACCTTTGGGTATGATTCTTATTACGTACACAACAGTCTTGTTATTAATTGCGAGACAAAATTTAATCCCGTTTATTCGCTAGTTAATTCGATAGTTCATTATTAAGTTGATAGTCAATTTTAACATAATAATAATGATAAATAACTTATAATTCAACACAATTTCTGACTTCCGTACCCCCGACTAGCATAGACTAAAAAACCGATCCTCATGTTAATATAATAGCTCATTTCCTACCACTAACTGATTTTGGCCCACTTCTGACCATTTTGATCCCATTCCTATAATTTTTTCATAATTACCATACTTACACTAACTATTTTCTTAGCTTACTCTTGCTAATTGCAGTGGCTATAATTAATGTTCGCCTGATTACATGCGTCTTCCGCCGCTGTATCTGTCTGTACCACTGTGCATTGTACTATCTTCCACACCCGTGATCCACACCAATCACATCGATTATTATTGATAAGAACGTACCCTTTACGCAATATTAACGCAATGCGGCTAATCTCTTATGAGCTTTCTCCCGCTACCAACAATTTGTATGTCTGACATCAGTAGACTCATTTTCCATCGCTTAGCTAAAATCGCGTTTCTTTCGATTCCTACAAAAACCCTATCTTTTGCATCTTAATGTAAGTGTTAGGTTATTACTATCTTACCTAATATTTCCTGATATAAAGGAAGTTAATTGATACTCGAAGTGTCCTGCAACTTTTAGCAAGTTGGCCTTAATTTTGTATGCCCGTGAGAATGTTTGGCTCACCAAATATTTCCGGAACCAGCCATCTTGGATTAATTTTGATGACACTTGAATATTTATTATATAAAACTATATACAGTAAAACTTCTTTAATGCGACCATTTCTAGCGTTACACTTCTTGAGCATTATTTTTGGATAGGACAACTGGACCGCGTACTAGCTTATCTCTTGGTGATAATTCTAGTCGAACACCTTATTACTTTTATGGTTATTTCAAAGCATATTTGGTTGTAGTGTGTTATATTTATCCGAGAGCGAAGTCGTTTAAACAATTGTATCGCCTTTGATGGGTTTCGCACTCCCATTGTTACTAACACTACAGATCGCGATTGGAGATTTAACAAAAACCGGGCAGAAAAGTATAGAAGACTTCCCTCCAAGACTAGACAAATATAAGATATGCTTTACTGTTTTTGTTTTAGCGTGTTTTTACTACTTCACTTTAACTGAAGATCAGCTGGAATGTCTGTCTGAGCCTTCTTACTGTTCATCAAAACTTGTACAATGTAATTTACTTGGTCATTTCAAACAATGAAATAACTAATTGTAGTGATTTCATTGTTGGAAATGACTCCTATCAGTAACGTGTTTACATAAAATATATTTATATCAGATCCCGCAGTGTTCCTCTTCTTAGCATTTACCATAATTCAGGAAATGGCTAACGTTACTGTCACAAATTCCTCCGCTATGTCTCCAGTGAATTGACGTAAACCATTTATCCCACGACGTTCTCCGTCCATAATGAATGGTGGTCACAACTAGACTTCCTCCTCCTAGCGCTCTACCTCCAAATCATCATCCATTCCATCCTTCTTTCCAAATCCATCCCATCCTCTGGATCTTCTGGGATCTGGCTCAGTAATTTTAGCTTTGTGCTTTAAAATCGATAAGTGACAAACATGGTAAATCCGTTAAAATAATTAGACTCCACAAAATGCTTAGCAATGTAAATAACATTTTAGATAAGGGGACAGTCATCGGGTAGCTTACTATAGATCTATTTTATGACCAAAGTACAAAGATCAATATTATTTATTGATTATACCCTATTCTAATTAATTACATCTTAAGCAAATCAATTGAACATAGAATCTATGCACGGAAAGTTCATTGACCGATGTTACACAAGTGTTATACAGAATATTCTAGGATGCGCTAATTAGATACAAATTAATCATGACTAAAAATATGTATTAAAACGGTGCACCCACAGCGGGAAGCAACAGTAAATTTGAGCGTATGCCGAACTTCGTAATGCCAGACTAAGTAGCGAAATAATAATCTGGAATAAAATAATAGTAGAATAATAATGAAATAAAATATAAGGTTATGTCTAATTAAATTGTGATCATAAATTTATTAAGTATTTTTTTATGAATTCGTCTGATCTAGCGCGGTACGTAGCATTAATATTTTTGGGAATAATTCAGATAAACTAACTTGAGTATAATTTTGATGAATAAAGTAAAGTCGAGTTTAATTAGTACCAAGTTTGTTGATCAAGGCAAAGCTAAAATAAATATAAATAAATAATTAAGATAATGGCGCGTTACTCTAAAATAATAAATAAAGAGTTTGTGTACAGCGACAAAATCTGTAAGTACCTAGTTTAACATTTCTTTGATGTAACTGAACAAATCATAAAATCACTTTTATTCAAGGGTTGATTTACTTTATTAATTGCAAAGCGTTGATTACTTCATTTTACGTATGGGAATGAATTAGCATAAATATTGTTAACAACGAATGCAATTAGATTAATAAATGTTTAATTTCTGCTGCCTGAATTATTGAAGCAAAGAAACATTGATAGGAGTTGGCGTTACCCTCAATTATTCAGCCACAAAGGGCACGCTTCAATCTGAATTACGTCTAACTTAGTAATGATTGAGCTTAGTTTTTTATTACAAATTAAGTGGGACTTACTGAGAGGATTATAAAGAAAACTTTCTGCGTCAGTCTCAATTAATAACTTTGCTAGAAGTACCTAAACAGTGCAATTTTATAAAATAACAATGGATTTCAGGTACATATAATTATGAGCAGGGGATTGCTCATAATTACGCTAACTCATATAAAAATTGCTCTCTCACCCATGCCCCGTCGGAGAGAACAACCCTCCGCCGTAAAAATAACTGACAATATCGCAGCGGGGAGTATTAATTTTTTTGGTTTTTGAGCTTGCCTAAACTTGGATGTTATTATCTTAGTATTTATAATAAATTATAAGCTCTAATGGCGCTGGTTAAATGACAGACATATTTATTTGAATTTAGTCACAAGGCAAAACTGTTAAGACGTCTTTTTCCATTAGAATAAGCAAAAGTAAAATTTTGTCGAACTAAGAATGAAACTGGTATTTGATATAAATGATCTCCTGAAAGTTAATAATAGATGAACCGTCCAGCCAGTGTGTGAATCGATGATGTTCGGATTAAATGGAGGGGGTGTGTTTACATCTATCAAACAGCGCGGCGTTCGTGGGCAATGTTGCTTGATAGGTTTCTCGGGTGTTTCGTCACCGTCATCTCTGCTGATCTGATGGGCCAGTCTTTAGCGTCCCTCTTATTCTGATGTCATCATCCCAGTTTTCTCATGTAGATACACGTAAGGGTTATGAAATATGGATCTGAGTTGGAAAATCCAAATAATGTAGTCTATATAACCTGACCCGTTGCTATGAAATCTTACTATTGATTGTAGTTGAATTTAATATAATTTTAAAATAAAATGGGTGCGCGGTTTGTTGCTGGCGCTTACTTAGAGGCTAAATAGATTCAAGAGTGCGAATTAAACTCACTCTGCATGAATAAGTTGGTCACTTTATGGAGAAATATTCTAGTTGAAATGTCTCGTTCTGAATCAACTAGTACAAGACGCAAAAAGGGTATAATTAAAGCTGGCTTTTGTGGGTTCTTTTATCTGAAGAAGCAACTTGAGGTGCTCGGATTACCGGTGGCACTATTTGACGTAGCCGGCAACACTTGGACGTGGCCTGGGAGAAATTACCGCTAAAATTTTTAGGAAGAAAAAAGATTCGAGCAATAAAAATCATTGTTTCGCAACAACATCTCATCGCATCCCTATAAATTGAATGATATCATAGGATTTTCTCCAATCAGATTTAATGTGCAAGCGAACTCACGACCAGCGCTCCCCTGCCAATGTAGAAGCCCGCTAGTCAAAAGATAGTGGTGATAATTTTATATGTTCAAAGATCACAACGCTGTCAAATAGGAAAATTCGTTTAAAAATCCGTTACACCATTAAAATCGTCGATGGAAATAGGAAGCTATTACGATTTTCGACTAGATGAGGGGCTCAATAAACGAACGTAAAATTTATTGAGCCCATTAAGAATGTTCGCTGAAAGTAGGAAGTCACGAAATGGACGCAAAGTTCACTGAAGCCATTAAGGGTTGTCCTTTGGAGCTAAGAAGCCATAATGATAAAACGTCATGAAAATAAAAATAAGTTTGGCTCCTCGGAATAGGTATTTAATATTCACCTACATGTGCAATTTTGTTTTTGTTATCCCTTTTTATGAGCAAAAAACTTGAAAACAGATGTACAAAATGCATGCACGTATACGTAAGTCATACATTGCTTTAAATCCATAATTTCTTTTCCTTTTCGAGCAATACAGCAAAAAGGACCACCGGCGTTATATGTACTCCAATAGTTGACTGAGTCTCGGTCTCCTGTATCTCTATGTATGTACCTATTGTTGAATCATGCGAAAATTCGCTGAGGTTATACACCGTGCATTTACATTCATTTAATTATATTTTAATATATATATTAATAATTGATGATTATTTAGTTTTTATTGAGTTAAAATAATCATGTTCAAAACCGATATGTTTTCTTACAATTAATTAATCGATTATTATTATAAATTGCTTTACTCGATTATGGATTTGTAAAAAGAAATTCAAATAAATGTCCAGCATAACAAAAATATTTATTTGTTTACGTCAACCAGCGGTCTGTAACCGGTAACACTATTTTTGCATCTTCTCTGCATTTCCCGATCAGTTCCTCTACTAAATCGACAAACAATGATGTTGTCGTTTCCTCTTTGTGATTTATTTCGTTACGAATTATAGAAGTGTTAATCACTGATGTCACGAGTAATTTGTAAACTGCTTTATACCAGCATTTTCCAAATTTCCTATCGACATTATAAAAGGTAGTGTGGCGATCAGGAAAATATACTCCTCACAAGAACTCGTTATAATCTGAAATTGTTCTTGGATACTGTAATATGACTGCCGCCATTCTTCATTTGTATCTAACCAGAAATTAATTGTGGTACCCCAAAATGTTGTAAAAGTCTTATGACCTACTCTTCCCAGTTTAGTATTTATTTCTGGTACATTTTTTCAGTACCATGCACAAGTTCGGGTAACAGCAAATGGTAAATCGTATACCAATCGAAATTAAGTGAAAAATGTAGTAAAACTTCTAGAAAACATTTTCACTAGTTGGAATGGGACTACTCGTTCATTGAGTGTTGATTCTTCATTGGACAGAAGATACTTATCCGAAAAAAAATATCAAAATCCTACACGTAGGCGCTTTAGCATCACAAAATTCCGAAAACTTTATACCGCGTTTGATCCGCGTTTATCAATGATATGTACGGTTTCAACGATGTTTAGCCTTTAAATCTAGCCATAGCTTCGCCTATGCTGACATGGGAACAAATCGTTCGAACGGTCTGAAATCTTTGCTTCAGGCAAGAAACTATTTCGTCAAGATATGTTTTTGTACTGTTTGCAAGGTATATCTGAATCTATGTTGTACCATTTTGAAAGAAGCATGGTGCAAGTAATTGCATCTTTGATGCATGGATTTCTAATGGTTCTTTTATTTGGCCAATTATCATGGAACGACGGCAGTCGATTGTATGAGAAACAACCAACAACAATTTCCGGATAAAGCGGATACAATACATTTCCGCTAACTCGGTTCCGTACTTTATAAAGTTTCCTTATAACTTACAAATTCGAGCTCAAATCTGTTGTCCAGTTTTGAAACCGGCCTCGAACATGTTAACGTCAGTTTGGAAAAATCAGTCCAAATTGTTTTTTGCTTGTTGCTCTTAACGAGTCGCTTTTAAAATAGAAATATTATTTCTACACTTCTCTGATTATGCATATAACGGTTAAACATAGCGCACGAAATGATACAATTGCGTATGCGTATCATGTATATGCCAGAACTAAAGACTACCGTGCGTTGCATTTTTGTACGCATCAAATTGTTATTGATTAACTAGAAGAATGTGATTCTGATTTTCAACGGTATGAAAATGAAAATAGAATAAAATTAATCCAATTTCGCATCAAGGAAAATCGTTATTGTTGTTCATATATGTATTTATAACTTATAAATTTCATAAAGCTGCAAAGTCATTTTTTATTTATTAGTTAAAATAAATCTCATTTAATTTGCAACGGTCAGTGTTCATAAATGTAGTTTTATATACAAGGGTACATCAGCAATTGGAATGCATTATAAGTCCTCACTATTATTGTCATCAAGGGCTGTTGCGGAATACCGATCCATAGCAATGCATCCAAACGGTTTATTATCTGATCGATCGACTTATTGCTTATTGTCTTTCAAGTAGGATTATTGTCAGATGCCCGATCGTTTAGTCACATCAGTCTAATATATCTGTGTTTTGTAGCAGTTTCAATATTTCCTGGTGAGAGCGTTTTTGTATCAGTTCAGATTCAACTCTCGTTGCTCCAAATAGGCCTCTCCTGCTGGATGTCAATCTTTACACTCACATGAGATATGTTGAGCTCTCTTGCTTTCCTCCAGACACAGGCTACCCTATACTTCTGTAATATGTAGGCCAATTTTATTCATATATACCCTGAGAGCTACGTATTGTGTTAACAAGTCAGATATAATTTTGATTTTCTATTTTCCAAGTTTCAGCAAATCTGAGGTTTGGTCTTATATGGATTGTCTATAAAGCGGTCGCTGCGTTGATTTCCTGCTCGTGATGCCCAGCAGTCGTTATGTTTTTTTAGTGATTCAGTTTCCTACTGCTTCTCTGATGGAACTAGTAGCTATTTGCAGAGCCGGCTCCGTACCAATGAACGTGGGCTAAATGCCATCTTAGATAATACATCTGTTCTGTCGTTGCCTACAAAGCTATTGTGCACTGGTGCCCATATCAGAGTAACTAAGTCCTTCATAGCCTGTCTGCACAGTGCACATATGCATTCGTTTGTAAGTCCAGACAGGTTTTTTTATATGCCCTATGTTTTCCTCTACGCAATGGAGGATTGCATATATTTCAGCCTGAAAGATTGTGGGCGAATCTACTTAATGCGCAGGACATTTTGTATTTCGGCCGGACATTTTAAAGCCCATATACTTATTGTGCTACTATTGTTAGATGAAAACAATATTTGCGCAAAATATACAAATTTACTTTGTACAGAGGTTATGCAAGGAAAATTGTATAGTCGCTGCAATAGAAACAGTTTGTAATATGTAGAGGTTAGTATATGAAAAGCAACTCACAGATCTCTTTAGCTCATATGGATTATTCAATCAAATAAAAGAACCGACAAGAATTGATATCCGAATAAATTGCAACGCGGCTACCGCAATTGACTATGTAGTGACAAACATTATGCAGGTTAAATGCAATGTACCCACTTTAAACATTAGCGATCATCTTAGTCAAGTTTAGTCAGATATCCCGAAAGTTTCTGACGTATGTAGATCTAGGAAGTTCACAAGTGCCAGTATGAGCGATTTTGGGTCCCTATTTTCCATAACTTATGTAGACGACTTGGAACAACTTACTGATATTGATAAATGTTACGATTATCTATGGCGCCATATAAAATGGTGTCTAGATGTAACGTGTCATTATAGAACACAAGCAATCACATCACATCGACAAACACATCGAACAATCACATCGACAAACGTAACTTCAAGGTTTATTGATAATGAAACGATACGTCAATATCATGAACTGAAATTAATCAAAGAAATAAGTTATATTATTAAAAATCGTGCTCTTACAATCTCGAATAATGAAAAACGTAAAATATTTGTAGATTACCTCTTTGGAAAGCAAATGCAAAAAAACAGCTCAATTATTAATGCCGCAAAAAATAAAACCAAAGCTATTTGGCAGTTAATAAATCAATATTTCCTGGTGAGAGCGTTTTTGTATCAGTTCAGATTCAACTCTCGTTGCTCCAAATAGGCCTCTCCTGCTGGCCTATTTGGAGCCAGCAGGAGAGGCCAAATCAGAGCGCAAAAAAAACAGTTTGACAATGCAACTATTAAATAATAAACAAATCTTAACAAATGACAAAAAAGAGGTGTCTGAAATTTTTGCAGATTCTCTTGAGAATTGAGAATAATATCTGAAGCAAATTGAATCAACACTTTGGGGCTCTTCACAAGAGTGTCTACATAATTGATATAATATGCAGCCAAACAATGTTCATAAGCTCAAGCTCAAGAAACAGCTGGATTAGATTAGTCCACTTACAGCTGGATTAGTCCACTTACAGCTCAAGAAATTATAGACATCATAGACGGAGCAAAAAATAAACTCTACTGGATTAGACGAAATACCAATGAAACTTTTAAAGCATGGTAAAACTGTCCTTTCTCAACCACTTGCCACGTTTTTCAGCAAATCTATAGAACTTGGTAAATTTCCATTGCTTTTAAACAGAGGCAGTAATATTCCTGTATTAAAAAAGGGTACAAACATTCTACCGGACAACTACAGACCGATTGTACTACTCAGCTGTATTGCCAAATTGCCAAAGTGTTTGAAAGGGCTATGGCTCAAAGAATAATTGATCATATCGAAAGTAGTAAGTTATTTCACCCTAATCAACATGGGTTTAGAGCAGTCAAGTCTGTGGAAACGACTACTACTGATATAATGCAAACGATTTACAATTTAATAAATAGAGGTGAACACGTGGCTGCTATTTATTTTGACTTGGCATCTGCATTAGACAGTGTGCAGCACAACATACTATTAAAGAAAATTGATGTACTTGGTTTGCGAGGACTAGTTAAAAGTTGGCTGGAATCGAACCTTGCTTATAGGCCTCTACAAGTAAATATAAAGAGCACTCTTTCTTCAAGTTTCGAAGTAAATGAAGGAGTTGGACAAGGTTCGGTATTGGGTCCTTTATTGTTCCTGTTGTTTACCAACGACCTACCCACATTTATTACTGCAGGTAAACTAATTATGTATGCAGATGACAGCGCTATAGTTGTAGGTGGATGTTCGCTGGATGATTTGTCTGCAAATATAGAGCTTGCAGTAACACAATTCCAAGATTGGTGCATGGCAAACACCGTTATGGTGAATAAGAGCAAAACTATGTGCATTTACTTTAGAAATAAGGATAGTAGTCAACCTCTGCCTAAGTTATATAATTTCAGACCATGTGAAGCAGTAAAGTATCTGGAAATAACAATTGACTACCGATTAAATTTCAGTGAACATATCGATGCTATATGCAATAAACTGAATAAAGCAAACTATGCGATCAAAATACTGAAAACAGAGTTATTAAAGAAAGAGTTCTAATCAGATCAGACCAGGTCAAATCACATCAAATCAGATCAAATTAGATAAAATCATACATAAATCAGTTCAAGTCAGATCAAATCAGTTCAAATCATATCAGATCAATTCATGTGTAGATTAAACATCTGATGAAACTCTAATAGGCAGGGCGTCGGCCTTGCAGAATAGACTGCTATTTTAGAAATTAGTCAAAACAGAACCAAGAGCGTAGTAGCCCATGGTAAATATGGGCGCCGTAGGCAAGTACGGGAGTATTTGTAGGCAATTACTTGCACCGTAGGCAAATACTTGTGAATTTATCTATGCATGAATCGGCTTACCCAGTAATTCCCTGGTCCCCATATTTGCCTAAGGCACGGACAGTTTCGGAGTCCGCTTTGGCGCGGCCTGCTTCCACTTTTAATTTACTTTTTCTTCACTGCCGTTTTTGTGTCACTTTTTTTCCCTCGTCCGCTTTGTGCAAAATTGAAATCCCTGGGTCCTATGCATGTTCTACAAGTTTTATTTTTTAACTTTCATAGGGACTGAGATATTTAATGTAGTACAATAGCAGTTTTCGAGAAAATGGATCGCAAATTTTACAAACCAAAGAACACCCTGTAAATACGTTAAATAGTAATTTTGCAAACAAATGTTTCAAATAAAATTGAACGACCTTTTGGTATCCTATACAATAAAGTATATTAAGATCTTCAATCTTTTACAGTTCCTCAGATATATCGAAAAGTTTTGAAAATTCTAAACATGGCACCGTCACGTTCTACACTAACTTCAGGCATGGTACTAATTTTTTTCAGCGCATAATATAAGATACGATATGCGGTAAAAATTTCAGTGTTCTGGTTTTAAAACTGAATTCCTGAATAAAATGATCGTTTTCAACCCCTCCCAAAATTATAATGTGCTACGCCCAAAATTATAATGTGTCTATCTGTGCGCAGAAGCTAAAAAAACACGTACAATATTTTCTAAGCTCACACAAAAAAGTATACAGAATGGAACTGTTGCAAAAGTGTATATTGAGACAAGAGTTTGTACATGGTACAATCAATGCTTTAGGATTAAGATCAAAAATCGTTGGATGCACTCCGGCCATTGTAGAAGAATTGTCACATCCATTTCCTTGGTTCATTGGTAAATCTATACAGTACCGTTCAGTAATCTTTAAAATATCTTGCGTTATATTAACGGCTTTCTTTCCAATTAGCTGCAAAGTTCTAGAAATTCTAGAAAGTTCCATTATTTCAACTTTTTTGCTCTCTATGTGAAGATTTCAAAGATGATGCTAAAATACTTTTTCAATCTTTTTAATATCAGATAAATCAGATATCAGATAAAGTTTTTTCTTACAATACCTGCCTCACTGCTCACTACCTGAAACGTGACTACGCTGTCTAAAACTGTACCAAACCATGTTACTTGAAAAAATTAAATCGATTATATAAATAAATTACGTGAAACCCAGCACTGGAATAAAGCCCATTAATAAATTTAAACTCATGTACTGCTTTAAGAATCTAAAGCGCTGTGTGATCAGCCATAGATAGCTAATCATATATGCAGGAGATAATGATATTACGTTTTTGTGTTGTGTTGTGTGTCTTACATACAATACCTATGTTTAATATGCATGTACCCTTTCCATATACGATATGTAGGTTAATAAAAGCAGAGGTTTTTACTGTGGGATAATATGTAAAGATGCGAGCGACATATGGACTGCACCCTCACCTCGCTGTTATCTGGGTATAGTATGTACTGCTACGCTGTAATACGTAAAGACCGCGTCGATTAGTAAATGATGTGTTTGGCTGCACGTCACGTCTACTGCGTAGGCTGACTGTTTCTATTGCAACGTGTGAATGCCGCCTGGAAAAGAATTTTGTGTTCTGGTTAATCGTATGTCACCGCACAGAGTTGATTTACGCCGACGGCTTGAGTATAATAGAGTATAATAGAGATTTTAGTATAATAATTTAGCTCATTTTATGAATTTGAAGCAGCAGCAACCTAGTCGACGACCAGTCAAGCATAGATGTGAACAGAGCGACAGCCAGCGAAAATCGCTGTATAGGTAACACGTTTGATAAGAAAATTCATAAAGCGTACTATTGCATGTATTTTTAATAGCTTTGTTTCTCCTTCTAGCTTTCCTATGCCACTAGAATGCATCGTTCTAACCTACGAACGCCCGGGATAGTTTCAGTTACTTAGCGATCTTGACAACTAGGAACGCCAGGGTTTTGTGTGACCTGTAGTAGTTATATATGTCGCTTTTACATGCTTACGGCATAATTATTGCCTTTTTATTTTATCACCGTTCATTTGCACCGCTTTTCATTCACCGCACATAAATAACTTTTTGTAATCTTTTGTATTTGATTTATTATTTGCTATCTTTGTTTGTATTGTTTATGAAAACCATAAACGAATTTTGTAAAATCGTCAATGATGTTTCATTAATTAGCAATAAGAATCTTTTCAGCTGCCCATAAGAACACGATCACCTGGACTAATCACATACTCCTAGCTGCTCGTATCCTCAATAAGTCCACTGAGGACCGGTGGAACAGTTTCAGCGTGCGGTTTCACTTTAAACTAACATGGTGGCCGAGAAGAAAATTTCCGGATGATATTAAATTCTGAAGTATTCACATATTTATTTGAGCAAGTTGTGACAATCGCTAGGACGCCCTGTTGATAGAGTCGCGAGTAGGAGTATGTCACAAAACATTTGACTATGTTGGCGTGATGTTTAGGTTAAATCTTATTCACATAACGACTTGAACCGAAAATATTTGTGGCTACAATGAGATAATTAGTCGCTTGTTTACTTGAGGACCAACACCGCCCAAAGAAGTCGTGACAGAAGACTGTTTACAGCCATGTAAGCCATGTAAGTTCTCAATCTTAAATGATCTGAGGAATAGATGTTCTAAGGGAAATAGAGATTCATTCTATCTGTAATATAGACATGCGAAATGAATCAGAACGCAGGTCATACCTTGTAGACAGACAACTTGCTGCAACGTAAGGAACTAGAAACAAGAGAGCAAAAGATGCAGGGATGCGTTAAACTTCTGCTTAAACCTACTACAAAATATCGCGGCTAAGCCAAGATGGAAGTACAAAAGATGAAATTCAGTAGAAAAGATATTGAGATTTCTGGTAAAAAATGATTAGTTTGCAACCTGTCCGTTGGTTAGATTTTAGCAGTTTTGACTTTATTATTTTTATTGGCAATTGTGAAGCTATGGCAGATGTTCAGATATGAGTAGGGAATATTTTATTATAAATGAAATGATTGAGATTAAATCCATTTCATTTTACTGAATATATAATTATATTAATGCATCAATTGTCATTTACTATAAAGCTAGCGAATTATGAATCTTCTTGAAATTTCGTAAGGCAATTGTTTTTACTATTGATAAATGCATTGACAAATCCACTAATAATAGAGGTTTACAGCATTTAATAGAGGTTGATGTTTATTTCATTTTGTTGTATTTGGTGCTTATCAAAGCAAATTATTTTCTTGTGAACAGATTACTTTAAGCCCCGTCTACACGTAACATTTTGTCGTTAGTCATGCATAATCATGACTGTGTGACAATCTTGCAGAATAGCCGCCCTCATGACACCATCTTGTTTTTCTATTTCTGGGGCTACAAGCATAAAAATTTCCTGTACGTTTCTATGACCATTCGTAAGTCATTCCGCCAAGCTTCTCGTTCCTGTTATAGCTCTTGGAGAAGATTAACATGGGAGAATGTTCCTCTCTTCAATAATCAATCACCGGACCATCTTGGCAGTCGTGTATACTTTCTTTGTTTGCTTCTGCAATTTAAAAGCACATAGTGCAAGTGTCGTCACTAACAGTCATCCATAAAAATTTTGGAGCGAGTAAGCGAAAGACTGTTCTAAACGTTGAATATTGTGGCTGGATGATTTGTTTGAGTCTTGTCGATCAGTTTTGCATGATCATGGAAGGCTGACGACAAAACGTTGCGTGCAGATGGGACTTCATACGCACTAAAATAATCATTGAGACCTCTAGCGTCACCGGGAGTAGACTGGCAGCAGAGCGAAGTTTGAACTGTGCGTCATTATGCATAGACTTGTCGGCAGCCTTACAAGTACAAAAAGAGATCCAACCCATCAGTCTTCTTCGAGTTTGTCAAACTTCATTCAGTCCATGCAAGATTGTCAAACTTCCATCCACACGTAACGTTTTACATGACAAATCTGACATGATCAAGCAAGACTGCTGACAAAATGTTACGTATAGATGTATAGGCAGGCGGCTTAAGTTAATGATAGAGGACACGAAAGAAATAATATACCTGCTTCGATTTTAATCCGATTATAAGGGTCGAACAAGCGCTGACAGTTAAGAATCAATAAAAAATCAGGTAGATAATTGAGTCCTCTGACATTAACTTAAGCCAACGGGGCTTTAGAACCTTCAGGTTTGATTAAATTGTGTTTTATTAATGTAGGCCGTTCTCAATATATAAATTAAATTTTAAAATCAATTGAAGACATGAATAGATTGGTTACTTTTAATACTTGAATGGTTAATTATTTAATGTAGCGCAATCATTTTTGTTTATACCTGACTAATTGAATTTTATCATGATACAAAAAATCTTAATCAATACTTGTTTTATTATATCGCTAAATTTATAAACCCCCTATAATTGATATGAACGAAAAATAAATTATTTGGTGGTTTATAAAGTATTTTAAAATCAATAGTATTTTATTTGAGTGGTGTTTGTTAATTCGTGGGCTGTACTTGCTTTACTAAGTTAGAAACTTGGTTATAGTCAAGCAAGGGTTCTATAACTTATTGTTCTTTTATCAAATATTATTAATGTATGAATTTGTTAAAACCCCCAAATAACATTTCATTAGTTTGACTACGCCATACATAAATCAATATTCTTTGATCTACAATCCCCATTTGAGTTGAGTGTGAGTCAGGTTGGTTGAACCTAACTCAATTCCATCACACAAATTTCAACGTCACAATATTTCTAGTATTGTTGCATAGAAAATAATTATATATATTTTTTATAAAAAAGTTTAGCAACAAGTCAACAAAATTTCAAATATGTTACGTTGATTACTTTAAGGAAGTATGCAAAGCAGAATTTGTATCTGCTTAACAAAAGCTACTACCATTTTAAGTAGCACCAATCTCAACACTGATAGATTAATGATGTTATACCATTGATTACTAACGATGTTCGCTTTATTAACTATCTGATGCTTAATAACTTGCTTATTATAACTAAGAAGATGTGCTCGTGAAGTGTTGGAAATGAGCAAACATATATATGATCCGTTCATAATTAATGTTCAATAATTAGCTGACTGTTTGTGGAGATGTTTAAAACTCATGTCTTATATATTTATTTAGATTAAAAATTACTTGAGATAAAGCAAACTGTCTTAAAGGCAGCGTTGAAATCATTGGTGATTTACAAACTGCATCCATCTTCCTTTTAAAACGAAATTATCCTGTTTCATTTTAATTTAATAAATTTTAGAATATTGAAGGCGACATGATTCTAATTAAATAAAATATGCAACGAAAACTAAATTCCATTAGTTTAGTGCAAATTACGGCCAAACTAAATTTAATTAGCTTCATATTTATTGCCAGATCTGGTTAATTATAATTTTTTTAGATTAAAAAAAGTTACAAATTCAATTTTAGAATATTCCACCTGGTACCATAATACTGTCTATAAATCTGGTTTTGAAAGCATTTTACTGTTCTAAGAAATTACTCTCGTTCGCCACCTTTTAAATGTTCAAGGGGACATGGCCCTGTTGAATCTTGTATAAGGCCGCCGTGGGCGAACCTCATAATAGACTTTTGGAATGTTAATAGTAAACATATTTTTAATTTGTTTATTTCTGTTTTTGTCGCATTTAATATACAAACTTTTTTTTCCTTGTATTGTAATAATTTGTAAATTTCAAATTGTATGTGTAGACCCGATGTAGTTTATTCTTTGGCTGGTTAAAAAATCGGTTGATATTTCGCTTAGCGATTTGACATTTAACTAGAGCGATTAATTGAAACTAGTT
>WYDF02298633.1:0-15733 GCA_009867245.2 Adranes taylori
AACGTTCGTAATGAAAATTTAGTTTCATTTATTGTACAATTTTTGGTCACCTGTCTACAACCATTTTATACATTAGATATTTAAATATAGTTTAAGTAGTTTAAGATCATAGATTTTCTCACTAAGAAGAAGAAGTGAGAAAATCCATGAAGATGGACACATATTCAAACAATTAGGTATTTATGTTTTAGGGCTTATAACTTTAATTAACTCATCCTTTTTCATCCCTTTATAAAATCATCTCTAGTATTAGTTATTTGCACTGTTCCATACGTTGATATAAATATGGATGTTAGTATTGCTTTTACGCAGCTTATACGATTTGTTGAATATTGATGTGTTGTGTTAGTTTCTTCGAAAATGTTTATAGATGTGTTTCAGAAATTAAAATTGCTTAAAAATGTAGGTAAGTGTAGATGCGCGCATTTCTGGCACTTGGTGGACCCTTCATCAATACCCTCTACTTCGCAAATTGCATCATTACATCGGCTTGCGAGGCCAGCGTTTAACAACTGCCTTACCACCTAGACTGGCTAAAAAATTGAAAATTATTTATATAATATGCATATGTATTATACGCATATGCATACGTTATTATACGATGTTTGATATTTAAATGCTGTTTAAGAAGCTAATAATGGTGAGACAATTTATGAAGAGGGATACAAATCCAAACAATTAGGTATTTATGTTTTAGGGCTTATAACCTTAATTGACTCACCCTTTTCCATCCCTTTATTAAATAATCTCTAGTATTAGTTATTTGCACTATTACATAGGTTGGCATAAATGTAGACGTTCGCATTGCTTTTACGCAGCTCATACGATTTGCTGAACGAACAATGATGTGTTGTGTTAATTTCTTCGAAAACTGCTTATAGACGTGTTTCAAAAATTCAAATTGCTTAAAAATGTAGCTCGCATTTCTAGCACTTGGTGGACCCTACGTCAATAGCCTCTACTTCGCAAATTGCATCACTACACCGGCTTGCGAGACCAGCATTTAACAACTGCCTTACCACCTACACTGTTTAAAAAAATTGAAAATTATCTATACAATATGCATATGTATTATACGCATATGTATAAGTTATTATACGATATTTGATATTGAAATTCTGTTTAAGAAGCTAGTAATGGTGAGACAATTTATGAAGAGGGATACAAATCCAAACAATTAGGTATTTATGTTTTAGGTCTTATAACCTTAATTAACTCACCCTTTTCCATCCCTTTATTAAATCATCTCTAGTATTAGTAAGCTGCACTATTCCATACGTTGACATAAATGTGGATTGCTTAGTATTGCTTTTACGCAGCTTATACGATTTGTTGAAAATTGATGTATTAATTTCTTCGAGAATTGCTTATAGACGTGTTTCAGATATTCAAATTACTTAAAAATGTAGAAAATGCAGTTTAAGAAGCTACTAACGGTGAGACAATTTATGAAGATGGACACAATTAGTCGCTCCTTAAACTGCATTTAAATATCAAACATTCTATAATAACGTAGGAATTCAATGCTACATATGCACATTATATAGTATATTTTAAATTTGTTAAACAGTCTAGGTGGTAATGTAGATGTTAAACGCTGGCCTTTGCAAGGCCAGTGATGTAATTTGCAAAGTAGCGGGTATGGACGAAGGCACCACCAAATGCCAGAAATGCGCGCATCTACCCTTACCTAGATTTTTTAAACGTTTTCGAAGAAATTAATACATCAATTTTCAACAAATCGTATATGCTGCGCGAAAGCAATCTACATTTATTTCGACATATGGAATAGTGGAAAGAACTAATACTAGAGATGATTTAATAAAGGGATGGATAGGGTGAGTTAATTAAGGTATAAGCCCTAAAACATAAGTACTTAATTGTTTGGATTTGTGTCCATCTTCATAAATTGTCTCACCATTAGTAGCTTCTTAAACTGCATTTAAATATGAAATATCGTATAATAACGTAGGCATTCAATGCTACATCTACACATTATATAGAAAATTTTTAAATTGTTTAAACAGCCTAGGTGGTAAACAGCATAAGGAGTTGTTAAACGCTGGCCTCGCAAGCCGGTGTAGTGATGAAATGTGCGAAGTAAAGAGTATTGATGATGGCTCCACCAAATGCTAGAAACGCGCAAATCTACCCTTACCTAGATTCTTTAAGCAATTTGCATATCTTAAACACCTCTAAGCACATTTCGCCTAAAAGCAGTTTTCGAAGAAATTAACACATCAGTTTTCAACAAATTGTATATGCTACGTAAAAGCAATACTAACATCTACATTTATTTTAAAAAGTTATTAGTTGACTCTGGTGTCTAACGATTCGCCGTTCTTTTCTATTTTTATAATTTCATTAATCTAAGAAACATTTATAAATTGAAACAACAAAACAGTTCAATGGATGCTGAGATATGTTGATTCCTACTAATCTATAAATTATTATATATTCTGTAAAAATTACTAGTGTTTTTTCAATCGATTTTGTTTTCGATGGAAATAAATTTGTTCCGATAGAAATAAAATTTTTCTACTGTTTACAGGATTTAGTGCTAAAGTCCGCATAGTGAATATATTTATATTTGAACATGTTGAATTAAAGTGCGAACGTTAAATAAATTATTAGTTTAAGTTCTTACCGTTTTGTTTATAGCAGTTATCCAGTCACTGTAATAAAAATAAAGGAAATGTTATTTTCATGACTACTTTGATCGACTTAAATTAATTGACATATTAATTAAATTAATCTTATCTCTAATTAAATTATTCTTAATTTTATCTCTAATAATTCATGGCATTAGTTTGGAAAATATAATTTATTGCAAGTCACTGAAGTTCAGAATGGAGGATTTATTTGAAAGAGAGACAGTAAAGATATAAACAAACAGCGAGAGCTCAGTGCGGAACATCGAGCAAGTTTGAAAATTTAGGAGTTCAGGAGCTTTAATTCAATGTTTGCCATTTTCAACTTCTCAGCCTAGTGCAACATCTCAGCAGCATCTCAGCCTAGTGCAGGCGCGTGGAATACTGCGCAGCATCGAGGCCAGCATCAAGCCACACACGCCGTGAATTCTGAAAGCACATCTGCCAATAATAGTACATCAGTCTGGAGATATAAATCTGAATGCCGCTGTAACTCTTTGTCATTCAAAGTATTCCATCGGATGGTATGTGCATACTCTTCAACTGAAATATTGGATTTTGTTAGTTATTTATGAAATAAAGATCCTTAAGACAAATGAGTGTCTTGCATTTTTGTAAATGAATCTATATACTGATATGGAAACACGCCTTTATTGGCAAATAAATTGAATTTTGTATTACCTAAAAATTTAGACCCTGTATGCACAAACTGCTTGTGTTTCAAGATTATTGCCAACTTGCCTAGAAAACTTCTCTTACACTTATATATAAGACACTTGTCAAAATTGCACGTTCCTGACCAATTTTTTTTATCAACATAAATGCGTACGTTAATACTCTTATTAAACAAATGTATTTATCTATTGTCTGAGCAATAACTTCAATTTCCTTTTTTCAGAAATCGAATTTTTAATAAATTAGTAAGAATCATAGCCTGAAAGATTATGAAACAAAAAAAAATTGGAATAAAGGTTGCAATATTAAAGTTTAGATTACACGATGGGTGACTAGCACCTAAGTACGCACCAGTCAGATGGTAGTGGTCAGCCACTTGTTTTTCCGTCAAGCGCCCTATGCAAATCTGACGTGCAGTTGCATTATAAAAGTCTCTCTTCTCCGACATTTTGGTCTTGGATAATATACTTCAGAGAGATCAACTCTTTTGCATCAGGTGTCAATATTTCGATTCGAATTTTGGACAACCTAACACAATATATAATTTAAAGGAATTGAGATTCGAATCTATAGCCCAAATAATGTAATATGCAAAATTATATGGGTCATGTTTTTAGGTGAAGGGAATCGGTGGTGTAGGAACATGAAGGCAAGGGAACATATGTAAGCATTGCTATTTGAAGTGATTCAAAGTCGGCATAGACAACTACAGGAAAAGTTAACTTTTATTAAAATTTTAAAAACATAATAAATTACCAGGTATTTCGATCCCAGACCGTGGTTTAATCACATTTGTGGTTGTGCAAATGGCATTACAATCATATTGTGCATGACGGGTGAACTTTGCTTCTGTTCTAAAGAAGGTTAAGCACACATCACATAAATGAATTACACATTTCCTTTTGGTGTATTGATTTCCGACTAGTGTGGACATATGTTTTATCAATACATCATGTGACCGATTAGAGTCCTATCTGTTCCTTTCTGTTTACCATTACTATCAATTTCGAGACCGTAAACGTTGATAGGAATGTTGTTTAACCAGTCAACTTTTGTCATGTCTTTAAGTTCCATGAGAAATGCAATGCCATCCAATTATAATTGAGTTCTATAGCTGGAGTAGTTGTCTGTGAAATGTCTACAGCGTTTAGTGCGGCCACATCAAAAGCATGCATAATCCGTTTTTATATTGATACATGCTTTCTTTGAACTAACGCTTTGGAACTTCCAAATAAGAGGAGCCACGTAAGAAAATACTTATTAAGTTCACTTCTAGGTGTGATATACCAAAGGTTCCCATCCGGAATCTCTTTCCTGAAACTTTTCATATTTTCTAAGGACAAGCACTGTAGAAAATATCATCCAAATCTCATGCTACAGAAACAATTTGGAAGCTTATGTTAAAACTTTTAAGATCTAAAGTATCATCAGAATAAATCCCTTGCTTTACGTAATATGCAACGGGTTCAGTATAAATTTTCAATGAATTAGGATGACTGGATACAAAACTAATCACTTGTTCTTTTTTAGATACCAATAGGGATGCTAGGTCTGAAACATTATCGTCAGAAGCATACATTCTATACCTATCTACACGTTGATTAAATGAATTTTGTAATAGGACAATACCATCCGATAATATAATTGATCAATATCCAAAGTTATTTTCCTCTTTCTACAGGAACAAGCCTGCTTTGTTACACTACATGTACCACTCCCCGATTCTCAATACTAACTGTAGAAAATTTCCCAAGGAATGTTCTGTGTTTTAGCAAAGGACAGTTGTTCTGGTGTTTCTATAGGTTAAACGTTCTAGACAAAATTTTACCGCACACACCCAATTATACATTGTTGAAATGTAATTTTTTGTTACAAAATTACAATATACACAGCATGTTTCAAAATCTAACACGCGAATGGTGTGGTATTTTTCTAAAATCCTCTTTATCATATACCATTTCATCTGAAATAATATATGTATGGCTTCCATGTTCCGCACTCTAGTGGAGAGTCGGATTACATTGAGGTCTTCTTCTCGTTGTTAGTCTTCTAATAGAGTGGCTGTTTGTTTAATTTTTTCACTTTGGTGTTCTTTAAGTTTTTCTGTCTAATTCTTATGCCTTTCTGTCGCTACCAATACCAGACCAGGACTATCTATATCTCTCCTCAGATTTCTGTTTGTCACATAATCCGGCGCATCAACGGCTTTTTTCCATTGGGATAGAAAATGTTATAACTCAATTATCGCATTGATAGCCATGTTAGATCCTCCATTGCTGTTTTGGGCAGTAACTTAACTGCTTTTAGCGGTATTCCATCTTCACCGGTACCTTCTTACTGCTGATCTGTTTAATTTTATTACTCACTTCTACTTCATCTATTTTTATATTTAACTCCTCTGCCGCTAATAACTGGTAGTTATCGAGTTGATCAATCGATTGGTGGACTTTTTCCTCTGTGTCCCTATCTGTTGCATCTTGGTTGGAAAACTGGGTTGCTAAGTGTTATTTCAGCCTTCTCCTTTTCATTGTGGTACCATGTACTATTGTATTGTTTGTGAGTGTAGTCTTGCTGACCTTTTTTAAGTCTTTTGGTCATTTTCCACATTTCGAATTGTTCCTCGTCAAAGCACTCCTCCACCAAGTTGTCCCATTCCCTTTGCTTTTTAGCATGCTAAACTATCTTTTGTAGATCCTTCAGTTTTATCGTCTCCTGTGCGTGGCGTGATCTGATCCAGGCTCATTTTTGTTTGTTTTTTTTTTCTATTTGCATATTCTCTTCTTTATTTAGATTGTACTTGTTCTGAATGTTTCTTGTGACTTCTGCGTTTTTCAGGTTTTCTTTTATTGTTGATGTGATGTGGTCAACACCTTCTTGTATATTCTCTTTTGTTTTGATTTGGTTAACTCTGGCATAACTGTACATAAAATAAACGTATTTATTCCTAATTTGCTATGGGATAAAGGTCTCTTACATTTGCAAATGACATAGTATGTATGGCGTGTAGTTGAGATGAGATGAAATAAAGTGTTGGGAGATGAAATAAATATTGGTAGGGTGAAAGGATATTTGGATAGAAGGGGATTGTAAATGAATGTGGAGAAAATGAAAGTAATTGTGTGTAAGGAGGGAGGGAGAGACGGTAGAAATAAGAAATTTGATATAGGAGCAATTGGTATTTATGTTGGCGCAAAATGGATCATTTAAAGAACATTTTGAAATAGTAGCTATGAAGACCAGGGCAGTAATGGAGAGAATGATGATCTTGTGGGAAAGAAACTTTGGCAAGTCAGTGAGAATAAGAATGAAGATTATGGAAGAATATGTGAACAGTGTTATGATGTACGGGGCGGAAGTATGGGCAGCAGAAGAAAAAAGATGGAGAGAATGCAGGTAGGGTGCTTGAAAAGGATGCTGGGGTTATAATGGAGTACAAGGAGTGAGTTAGTTATGTAGGAGGTAGGAAAATTCCAAAGTTGGATAACAGGAGTGAAAAGAATGGTTAAATTTGGGGGGAAAGTATTGAAGGATGAAGAATATAGGTTGATTAGGGACGTATACCTGGAAGGAATGCTGAAAGGAGAGAATGAAAGATATGGGAATGAATGGATGATGAGTAGAATGAATGTTATCTTGGTATGTTAAACGGCTTCTTCTCTTTTGTTTTAGGACCTCCGACAGTATTTCTATTTATATTGATTTCACTGCTGTTTTCTGTTCATCCATTTGGGATGATGAACCTTGTGGTTGTGCTTTTGGGCGTAGGATATGTCGCTTCCTAGCTGGGCATTTTGAATTAACTCCCTCTTATAAACATCTCTCATATTTTTAATATTTGTTGTGTTTTCCGGGAACTTTCTGGCCATTGCCGGGTGGTCTCCGCCACACAGAATACATTCTGGTTTTTCTTCTTTTGGGTGTTTGCAATCAATTGTTGGGTGGTCGTTGACGCAAATTGTAGAACGCCATTTGGTCGTGCAATGAAATTACACGTACGTTTGACACCTGTAGCATTGTGTCGTGTTCGTGCTTCTTCTTTTTGGCTCCGTAGTTAGTCTGATTTTGATCACATCTTTGATATCGAAGATTTCTTTGCCTTTTTTCTGCGTTCAAGAGAACCACTGGCATCGGTTTTTTGTTTGATTTCATTCTTACAACTTTGTTTATCTCGAATCCTTTTTCTTTCATCTCTTCTTGTTATAAATACTGGTAGCTTTCGTAGTACTATATATATGAATGTCTCCTACAGCTAAAGCAAAAAATCCATACTGCATGTACGTTCGGAAGTACAGTAATGGTGTGATATTTTGTTTTGTATTCCGTAGGAAGTGGAGAAATCTTCAAAAGGCGAAGGATACCCGTACATTTAAGAGTCTGGGATTTCTACCGCACTAAAATTCCACTCCCTGTTGGGATTGTGTAGTTAGGGAGATTGGTGAGTTTATTTGAACGGATTTCTCATTCTCTTCAGCCCGGAACTGGAAATGAGTGGAATACTTTTAGGAATTTTGGTAAGCTGACAGCATACAGGGAAGATATACGCTATAACATTCGCTTTACAGCCAGGGCAAACCTGCAAAAACCTTGGCCGCAGCATGGTCAACTGATGAGGGAGTTGGTTTAATGGGAGAACTAATTTTGCTCGTGGTCTTGTATTACTTCTGGTTGTGCTTGCTTCGCTCCGAAAGTGGGTGTTAATTGACCTGAATTAGAAAATATGGATGTTGTGGAAGGAAATGTTTGTTATTGTCTTTTTTTCGATTTTGGTTTAAATTTAATTTTTAATTTTTTGTCTTTTTATTTTTTTATAATATAGGTGTAGGAATCATCTGTTGGAAAGGGGGATTGATACTAGGATATTTAGGAGATATTCAGAAAGTTCCTGCATGATATGTATAATTCGAGCTGGCAGATATCGAAAGGGTCTGAGGTGGTAACTGGCTTTCAATCGGAACGAAGATTTTGGTGGGATATTGCGTTGATTTCTACAAATTGTCGAGTCGGATATTTAGATTGTAGAAATTTAGACGATCTGTGAAAGGCTCAGCAGAGCAGTGTTCATATAGTAGTGCACTCGAAATTTGTAGTGTAACCTGTGAATTTTTCGAAGTATTCTCGTTCACAGGTAGTATTATGAGATTATGAGTTTATGATTGTGAGTTTCAAATTATGAGTTTTTGAATTTCTTATCAAATATATATAGTTCCGCAATAATGTATTGAAAATGCTCAAAAACGTGGGGTCATACAATTTGTATACAATGGTATCAGCAATGTGATGTAAGAACGTACCTCCGCCACTCAAGCACGTGATGTTGACTACAGGGCCAGACGAACTGCTGAGAGGGGCAAATTTTCACTGATTGTAAAATATTGGCCATTGTTTAGGGACCGGTTCTCGGGTCAGTAAGGTCCGAAGTAAGATCAGTAAGGTGTCTGCTTAGGAGTCGATTTCTGCTCCACATTTGTTTTGCTGATCGTTCGTATATCAAACGGGGTAAATGTAAACAAACATGTTGAGGCCGCCGTATTGAGGTTATGTTTTTATTATACGTTTATTATTATTAGTAATTTAATGTTTATTTTTAACGAGAAATTTCAATTGAGGGGGCTTGTCAGTTACGCAGATTTCTGCGTCACTGCTTGTCTATAGTGCTTTACATTCGTCGCGAAATTGCGCTTGTTGTTGCTAAATATTTGGTTTTTTTTACATGTAAATTTGAATTGCGCGCATGCGCTGGGAGAATTCCCGATTTGAATTAAAAAAATGTAACTAGTTTCAAAAATAAAAGTAACTAGATTCTAAAAAGATGTTATGTCAAATGATTTATTATTTAAAAGTATACTATATATAATATATTATTTCATGTAGCAAATGTAGAATGGGAAAATTCTTATTGTTATAAATATGAAGTTCAACTGTTTCAAAGTTCTTGATATGGATTGTTCCTTATATAGGACACTTTGGCATTGTTATAGTCGTGTTAAATGAGAATTGTTGTAATAAGTTTGCTAATGGAAACATTTTGAAAGTTCTGGAAATGGTGAAACATTTTAACCTATTATGCTTTGAACTTTGATGTGTCTAAGTTGAGGAGGATAACTGGCTAATGAAATATGTTTTAATGTAAGAAAGTGCGGACATGAAATAATAATACTTCATGTGCCGAACATAAAATACAAGATTTTATTATGTAACTTGAAATTTGCGAATAATTTGTATTTAGTTATATTGGTACAAACATTGCTAAATAGCCTTGAGTAGGTTTCTGACTAAATATTATTTGTGAGACAATTTATTTTTGACACTTACATTTTACCTATTATTGTACCATATGAGGTTTGCTTTATCTATATTCTAATACAGCAATAAAAATTAAAACACGGTAATTTTTATATATACAGGGTGATATATCGGGCTTAAGGTTCCGTGTCCTCTTCTTAAGATTTTATTAATTTTATGGTCGTGTTTTCACTAGAAAGTATATAGGAGAAAGTCGGGTAAGATGGCAAGAGTAAGCTTTCATGCTTTTTTAAAAAATATTCTTTTTTATTAAATATTTTAATTCTTTGTTCATGGTAACCGTTTTAGTTTTTTACACAATATATAAGTATTCTTACTTTCATAATTTCTATATTACTCAAAATTTTCTCAGCTTTGTATAGTAATGTCAAACACATCATCTTACCCTTATATGCGGGTAAGATGATATTTATAGTATGGTAAGATGATCACATATATACAGTTAAAGAAAATTATATAAACTAATAAAATATTTATTTCAACACAAAAGTCACAAATGTAAGGTTATATTTTTGATTTTGCTGAAGTGGCTCTACTGTACGCTACGTGAGCCTATTTTTGATACATTGAACAGAAAACCAACTTTCACGTCTACTTTCAAAATTATGTACAATTCATTCTCCATGAAGTTATAGACATCATCATCTTCAGCGTATTCTGATAAGAAGGCAACCCTTTCAAATTTTTCCTTGACATATTTCCTTCCTAGCTTCTTTCTTTGTCCTTTAAGTTTCATTTTTGGGGTTTTATTGCTTTCCTTTATCAGTTTTTCTTCTTGTTTATTTTGCAAAGTATTTTTGACAGGGGTACTCATAATGTGCAATGAGGGTACTGTTTTTCTTTATTTTTTTTTCTTTTCGTGTCGCAATTGGTAAAGAAGATAAACCAAGCGGAATTGCATGTGATGGCCTAGGTACATTAGCATTGATTACAAAATTTCATGGTTCCGATTTTGAAATTAAAAGGAATTAAATTTGAATAATTAGAATGTTTATATAAGTCAACTGTTTAAAGTACACACCTTGATATAAGATTTATGTAAATTGGCCGCTAATGGGTTAATAAAAAGGGCGAAAATTTGAGGAGCTGAACCATGCGTTCGAATATAGCATTCATACCCAACTATTCGACTGTTGTCTTCCTCCGTATGTAGACGGTACGTAGCAAGCACAAAAGCTCCTCGCATCCGGTTATAAGGACGAATCCTTCTTGCTTATTAAAGTTATAGCAGCAAACGACAGACATATCAGAGGTTCTTAACAATATAAATGGTCAACTTTTATCATTCAGTTGGTTCCAAATGCTTTATATATTGGGAGCGCGCTGATCAAAGGAGCCAATATACGACTGAGACAATATTATATATACCAGAAACTTACGCTACCTCGAAGATAGGCCCCAAGATATTTAATCGTTAAAGCGAGGTCCCAAGAGTTATGTCGGGCGTTATCTTCGAAATTTTGAAAGCATTCAATAATGTCACTACTTGCTGGATCAAAGGATGATGGTCAAATAAACTTCGGCTTAGATGGCTTTTGTTACTAGCTTTGCAACTGCTAACGTTACGTTTCTCTGAGTCCTTTGTTAATCTGTTAAATGATAAATACACCATGAAAAAGAATAACTCTATCTTTTTCTACGGTTTTTATACCAACATATAGAAAATCTATAATGGATGCAGTTATAAATGTTTAAGATCTATATCATAAACCTCCTATGGCTTTATAAAATTTGCCGGTGAGATAAAAGGAGCTAAACGCTGAATAAAGTTACATTCTTCATAATTTTCATTTACAATGAACCAAATTTATTTAATATTTTCGTTACATATATCAAAAGATTATATATTGAAAAATATTATATATTTTTGCAAACTTTTTCAAATATTGTTTTAGCATCTACGCGAACTTAGGGTAAACAGAAAATGCATGTACAGATAATGTTTTTTTCCTTCAAGTAACTTCCAAGAGGAGCATGACTTGTAGGAGCATGATGAAGGAATTAAATTGTTTTAATTGCAATTTAATTATTTCATCGAAACCTGAGATATTCCAGTTTTTCTATAATACTACTTGACGTTCTTCTACTAAGTAGTTATAAATTATCAAGGGATCATAGTTTACTTTTGGTAGTATTTACTTACAATTTTAACTTCTAATTCATATATGAAAGAGAATTTGGTAAATCCGTTAAGAAATTTTAGAATAAAGTGACTTACTTAAGTTCCGCGGGTGACTGCGCAATGAGCCAATGCACTGTCGTATTCTCATCCGCATATCGGTTTGCATTTCCTACACCAATATCCGCGTGTGGAGTTGTTGCTACACTAAGCAATCCTCGTCCACATCCGACACAATCGCAGGCGTTTGTTTTCTTAGCACCGATTGCCAATAGTTGCCTGCAATTAAGTTTATAGAAATAATATAATTGCCAAAAAATTATGCGTTTATATTTTATTCTTTCAGCGACCGCGTTTTCTCCTCTAACTTCGCATACACTGCGCCAATACGTTTTTAAGCAATGAAAACAGTTAAAAACAAAGTCTAGATAAAAGATTTAATCGACTTTTCATCAACGTTTTATTGGATACAATAATTCCGGTCTAGGATCCACAAAAATATGCAACTGGAGTGGAGTACAAGATGCCGTTGGTAATGCAGTTGGCTGTGCCGATGCTACTCCACTTGGGCCGGGAGATGGTGTTAGTTGTACAGAATATGGTGAATATACAGGATTGGTTTTAAAAAGAGTTCTCTAGTTACAAATGTGTTTCATGTATGCGATTTATGTATAATTAAAAATTTTGATTCATTTTGTATAACGTTGAAATAAAAGCGAAATTAAAAACGCAAACAAAAGTACATGTTAACAGAAATACACAATGAACAAAATAAAATATGGTGAAAATAAAATATTAAAGTAGATAATAGTTGAATAGCTTAGTTCGAAACAAGGTCCGCCTACTAATTTAGATAACTGTAAAATGCCATGATCATTTATAATAAACAAAAGTTGTATACAAAGGATCGTGATCATCTTAAAAAAGTGAACTAGATTGAATCATCTGCTAACTAGATTGAATCATTTACCTTGATATTCAAACAGAACTAGATAGCGATGCATTTTAAATCACGATATATAACAAGAAATTGAATACGAGTAATTTTAAAGTTGTTGCGTAAGAAAAGTGCTATAAGAAACAAGTGAAAGTAGGGCATGCATGTTTATGAAAATGCATATTGGAAACCATTGGACGCAATATAAAGGTTAAGGAATGTGAACGATATGAAAACCTCTATCAAAAAATATACAATTAATCTCCAAAAGTAACTCGTATGAGAAATGTTCAATGAAGGGGTAGTAAAAAGGTATCTAAAAGAATGCATTAAAACGATTAAACATCAGTAGAAACTGCGATTCAATATTTTTATTCCATCGTATTAGTTAGTCTTCGCGAAATACCAACAATAAATCAAGGGTGAGATTTTTAGTAAATATAATTTTTTTTTGTAAGTAAATTATATAAAATTTAAAGTACATTTTATTTTTAATTTAATGGGTCATGAATTTTAATTTCTTTAGGGAATGCAATTCAAGTTGCGCACTTTCAAAACTAATAAATGTTTTGTATAATCACAGATTTTGTAATCATTAACAGAAACCGTAATCTGATGTCTAATTTAAATCTGCATTCACACAATCGATCAGGAATATAATTGATTCTTAATTTTGGTGCTAGCGTTTCAGTAAAAGAAAATGTTTAATATAGTTAATTATGAAATTAATATTTCTTATTACTTGTGTCTCGAAAAAATGTTTACCCCGTCCGAGACTCGAACCCGGACCTCTCAATTGCCCGTTCATTGCTCTTTCAGCTGACCTAACTGACACGTACTCGAAGACACAAATAATTTTTAATATGTATTTGTTTTTCGTATTTATTAAGATAGGCAACTTATATATCAGGATTTGTTTTGGCCGCCTGTTTCCTGCCGTCGATCGATTCATTCGTCATCGGGTAGATGGAACTTCCTGGATGTTTATGTTAATTTATTTCATGTTTTGCTGGCTGGTGCTTGTTTAATTAAATATTTGATGTTTCATAGTTAAACCTCCACGCTGGCATTATTTTATTTAATAGAGGAAATTATGAAACTAATATTTCTTATTCCATGTATCCGGGTTCGAGTCCCGGACGGGGTAAACATTTTTCCGAGACACAAGTAATAAGAAATATTAATTTCATAATTTACTCTATTAAATAATGCGCCAGCGTGGAGGTTTAACCACGAAACATCAAATATTCAATTAAAATGTTTAATGTTCCCAACTTTTTTATATGTGGAGCTTCCTCAGGTTATAAATACATATTTTAATGCCTATTATATATTTTCAATGTTTTTGGCATGATCTCATGTTATGAACAAAATCATACATGTCCAAATAGATATTTTGAATTACCTTCTATGACAATTCCTTGGCAATCTAGGTGCTCTTCGTGGTATAATTTTTGTCCAATCTCCGATAGCTAATAATTCTGGCGCATCGGCAATACGCGCCCATCCGCGAGGTCGACTTAGACCTTTGTCTGCGTACCATGCTACTGTTGAATCTTCATAAAGTACCACCCACTCTTCGCTCCAAGTACGACAAAATAGACCTCCTGCAAAATGAGATGATACTTTGTTAAAATAAATAAATCATGATATGTTAATGTTGCTTTTATTTCTGTTTCTATTCGAGGGCGCAGGTAGACCAATGCTTAAGTCTATGGTAAATCAAATGAAAACTTTGCTAGTCATAACTTATCGTCTTGATTTTAAATTATAAATATTATAGTCAGCATTTTTATATTAATTCAAACAAAATTGTAATATGAATAGACTTTTATATAAGAAGCTGTTGCTAATTAATTTTATGTACATAGAGTAATTAAAACTCTTCGACATGTTCCGAACGAAAAAGTACAAATAAGCACAACAAACAACTACTGAGTCCTATGACTCAAAACTCGGCAATTACGAATCGCATTTAAATGCTAAATAGTTTTCGACGTCTCCTTTACATAATCTAGGCGGCTAAAGTTGCGTTGGTTTTCGGTTTTATAAAGTTAAGCATTTTGTTGTGGAAATAAGGTCGACCCACTTATGTGGAACACTCTATTTTGTTTATGAAGAAAGTTTTCTCACTTTATCACATACGTATGTGTAATCAATTTTGAAGAGATTAATTTGCGTGTTCATCAGAAGTTCAAGTTTTAAATTATATAATGAAACAGTCAGGGAGCGTAATAGATGAAACTTTATAGAACTTAATATGGATAATAAAAGTTGGTTATTAATTTTTGTCACGTGTAATTTTAGGATTGCTGGGCGTGTAACACCTTTGATTACACTGTGAACAATTGGAGGGAATAGGATTCATCCGAAGTCGGTCCGAACCTAACTCCTTCACAAGAATTAATTGTGGGATTGACTGAAACAGCGAAAAGATTTTGGGAAACTATGCAGGAAAGCGTGTTTCCTATATATCGTACAGTGGTCTGGTAAAGGGTATCGTAGCTGATGGCCTAGCTCCGGTACCAACAATAACAACGCTCAGAATTCTTAAGGCATTATTTTATACGGGAGTTAGGCGTGAACAAATAAAAGAGTAGTTTAAAAGAGTAAGATCAATATAAATGAAATAATTCAGCTTAGTAAAGAGTAAAAAGAGGAGTAAATTATCAGTTAATAAATACACATAAGTAAATCTATCTTTAAAAATATGAGTTAATCATAAAACATAATCAGTTAAGTTTAGCACAGTATATGATATTCCTAATATAAATTATCACTAGTATACTCACACATGGGTAGTCATCTCGAAATTTGTATTCCTTGGCGTACAACAAACATACTCCATTATTAGTCGTTTATTTAGTTCGTCACCTTGATACTTTCAGTACTTGTTCAATTCTCTTAACACTTCTAATTCTACTTTACTTATTACAACAAAATATATTACACAATGACTATTATTATTATGACAAGAAAGGAGCAACCACAAAATGCGATAACTACCGACTTATTGCAATTATATCGCACACAAGCAAAGTTATGCTC
>WYDF02298644.1:0-15733 GCA_009867245.2 Adranes taylori
GGTAGAAAAAATTCCGATGAACATTTGGGTGGATGGCCATTTCTGCTATTAAGGTATATTAAGCTTCCTCGGCACCAGGGTGCCGAGGAAGCTTAAGGAATCTTTATAGCCTCTTGGAGAAACATAGAAGTATAGGAATAAGATGCCATTAGATTCAGATTATAATTTACAATATGTGTGAAAAATTTCAGCCTCTTGGAGAAAATACTGAATTTTCGGCAAAACTAAAATTGGAGGTTTTCAGAAAGAACAGTTTTTCCACTGTCCCCAAACCTTACATACATGTGTTCCAATCAACAATATCGATTAGTATAAGATGAACTATTTACATAAGATATACGTGTATTTTAATTTTTCTCTACCTATTATTATCAACAAAAGAATTAAAATTAGCCAGATTACAACATTGCCTGCAAATTAATATGATTCTGAATTTAATTGCCAACTAGAACATTATTCTATCTAGATGAAACATAAAATACCTGTGATTTGTGTCCTTTTTCCTTTTTTTCAATAACAATACTTGTGATAGTAGTGTCCGTTTGTAATTGATCACTGCCGCTTTGTTGCTGACTCGATCTAGCCAATAAAGCATCGTGTAATTTCTTTTCATATTCTTGATGTTTGCCAGCGTGCATTTGTTCTTTTGTAAAACTTGCTTCCTGATCGCCTTTATAACCAAAACCAAAACTTTAATATAAAGAATTTTGAAGCACTCTAATGAACTAAGAACATTTAAAAAATATTTCCAAGCAATCTAACACTTCCAAATATCAGAATTCAATCTGGACAGGATTCCAGTTTATATACAATGACTATACAGACATCCCCAATGTAAATACAGACATCTTACTCGAATAAATACAGAAGCACTCCAATGTCAATACAGTCATCTCCCGAAATATGGTCAATCTTTTTAAAAAAAATCTCAAATTTAAACATAATCGTTTATCAGCTTTATTTTACCGTACATCAAAATAAAAAATTCTTCAGTTATCCTATTCATTCAAATAAATTTTTGGAAATATGGTAATTTTTACTCGGTTGTTTAAAATTCATAATTAAACTTAAATGTTTATTTAAGTCACAATACGTGTATATTATATACTTCGACTACTTAATTAATAGAAGTCAGGTTATCAGAATAGCTTCTTCATACAGAAAATCTCAGCAATATGTTAAAAGATGTTCAGTTTTCATGGTCAATTCAGTTTGTGGAATTGTCAGTTTTCTAAAAGAATAATACTAGAAAGTAGATTTATTTATTAGATACTATTGAGTAATACTAGATTTTTTAATGAATCTTTTTTCTCTTTTTATACTATTAGATATTGAGTGCATTTGAAATCTATTAATAGATTTATATCATTAGAAAGCCCGTAATATAAAGATTTGCAAAATTAGCTTAACACATAGAGGAACAATTGTGAAATTAAAAGTACATGTGCTTCATCTCAAGTTATATTGCTTCATCTCAAATTATACATTTTTTATAAAATGTTAGCTAAACCCGCCCACGCTTCGCTGTGACTCAGTTTGATATGAAATGAATTGGAAAGTTAATCCTAACCCTAACCCTACTATAAAAACACGCGCGTATTCGAATGCAACGTTGTGTCAAAATTTCAAGAATATGTGTTCCCGCATTCCCACATTTTAAGTATATATTCTTCTTATTGAGAGTAAATGCAACATTGTGTCAAAATTTAAGTCAATCGATAGAGTAGTTTTCGAGTTTTGCGAACACAAACATACACAAGCTGAATTTTTATATATAAGATGAAGTAATTTTAATTTTCTTTATTCGAAGAATATTTTTTATACAACATTAGGATATTTCATTTTTCCAAAGATGTGACTTTCATATGACTTTGCTTACGCCTCGAGTCTCAGTGATGTAAAAGATATATATGCCAAATTTCAAGAAGATTGAATAATATTTAGAGGTGCACACTTGGATCACTTTTATATTCTCATACTAGTGAAATTTCTAATATTGAAGTGCTTTGCGCTAATGAGCTTCTCATGTATTTCTTTCATCTATTGCAGGTAATTAAACTTTCAAATGGGAACCAATAGGCATTTGGCTACTAGCCAAGTGCGTAGTGCTGAGTTTTTAGGAGTTCGGCTCTCTTCAAAGGAACAAGTACTTTTAGTTTCAATTTACAATCAAAATGAAATGAAAGAAACACTTTCGCATGCTGCTAAATCTACCAGTACTAAACTACAGGACGTGTGGAGGAAAACAAATATCCCTGTTAAGACGGAAGAGAATATCTGTGCTGGTATACAGTAGCTGTAAAGAGAATAACAAAATCTGGGTAAAGAGAAATCGAGAAACACGCATAAAGCAAATATGAAACAGCAGATTTGGAAAGGGGATCTCGTCGGGTTATTTCACATTTCCCGGCAAAATGTGATGGACATGACTAACGTATCACAAAAAGATAAAGCATTCCTTAGGTCACAAAGAGAAGATCGTATGAGTTCGTCAATGAGTAGAGTAAACAAGGTTTTCGCCCCGAAATTAAGAACTAACTGTACAAAAAGAAGACAAAAATGATCTATATGTAAGAATAAATGATCTATATGAGAATAACAAAACTATCGCTGAAATCAATAAGAGTTATACTGGAAGACTTATCTCCATCATCATCAGCACCAGCAACGAAAAAATTACGTTCAAGTCCTACATTAAAACCTCTTGATTACACATTCACGTCTATTTGGGATCGAGCAAGTACTCTCTATTCGACAAGTAAGTACTTCATTTATACAAGTAACTGTAAAGAGCCTTGACCACGATGTTTCAAAAAATTACGTATCTCCAGCTACCGTTTACCGACCGATCAATAGAAGTAAAATGGCAAAGAAAATCAAAGAGTCACTCTTTGAAGTCCTCCTCATTTGGCCTTGCATTGGGATAGTAAACTGTTGCCCTAAAAGGCACTGGTAAGCAGATGGCTGAAGTAGTTACTCGGAAAGTGGACCGATTTGGGCTACGTGACAATATCATCGGTATGTCCTTTTATACTACAGCATCTAATACAGGACTGATCAAAGGGCCATGTACCAAAATTGAAAGGGAATTCGGACGATCATTGTTATGGTTGGCTCGTCGTCATCACACCCATGAACTAATAGTGAAAGGAATGTTCGCGGAGTATTGTGGCATACCATCAAGTGGTCCTGACATCCAGGATTTTCGGAATTTCCAGTCTGTGGACTTCACTTAATAAGAAGTCATATACGACAATGCTGGATGGAGAAAGTCCCGTTCAAGGCTTTATAGAAGAACAACGACTGAAAATGGTTAACAACATCCAAAATGTCTTAAAAACGGAAGTCATCCAAGAGAAGACTACAAATATTTATTACAACTCTCACTCCTGTACCGAGGAGGTTGTTCGCAAAACGAACAACTTCAGTTTCAGTATCCCGCGGGCTCTACATCAAGCAATGTAGAGGGCAAAGGCAATATATGCACTTAAAATTGTCCTCTTCACTAAACAGTTGAATATTCCTCACCGAGAATTGAAAGGAATGAAACGGGTTGCACATTTTGTCAGCCTCATATATGTTCGTTTTGGCACGAGGCAGTCGATGGGCTCCAAAAAATGATTTGGATATGTTACAGCTGGATATGTTGAGCATTTACGCAGATGCAGACGTCAAAAAAGTGCCCTCACAGTTGCTAAGAGACACCTTTGGTAACTGTCAGAAACAAAAGTAGGATTGGCTTTCTTTGGGCGACAGTATTACTCAGGCTGATAAGGAAAATGATTAAAAATTTAAAAACCAAACCTGCAAAGAAAAAGGAAATTAAATGATTAGAGGGTAAAAACCTAGTTTTTGAAGGAAAAGACCTGAGCCATTTCATTACTAATAAAACAAAGACATTCTTTGAATTGTTTGAGATCCAAAACATGACAGAATACTGCAATGGTTCTCTAAGAAGTCATGTGAATGCTCTTATGGTGGTCAATGATACCGCGGAAAGAGGAATTGCTCTGAAAAAAGTTTAACGAATCGGTCAGGGACGAACAACAAAAACAATTCTTGTTGAGAGTAGTCGAGCATCACAGAAAAGTCGTCGCCAAGCGAACAAAAGAAGGGATTGCATCGTTCAAAGTTGATTAAAATAACACATGTTTTGCCAATCGTACTACCTATTAATCTCAATGACTAGTTTTAATATTATTTTAATTTTGTAATTTCTAGTTTTCCCTATAAAACTAATTAACATTGAAAAATCGTATTTTTTGCCTACTTTTACAAAACTGATACAAATGTGCAACCTCTAAATATTATCCAATCTTCTTGAACTTTTACATCACTGAGACTCTGAGCCAAAGCAAAGTCTGCAAAAATTTTACATTTTATTGTTTGCTTACAAAATGAAACATCCTGTATCAAAGCTTGAAAAGTATCTGGAAAAAAATTCATTCAGTTCAATGTTTCAAAGCTTTTCAAAAAACATAAAACGAATCAAAATTTAAAACTCAATTAAAAAATGAAAGATATCATCACAACAATATTATCAACAAATCTGCAAAGTCTCGTGAAAACCTAGTTGTTATAAATTTCCAAAATATCGAGTGATTTCATTTGCATTACCAGCTATCTTAAGAAATATTTTCAATAGATGACAACTGACACTAATAGATGACCTCCAAAACTGTGTAGTAAGGTCTAGTCATCCATAATTACAACCATCAAAATTTATATAAAATTGTTCACGAATGCGCTGTTGGAACTGTAATATTAAAATATAAACTTACCAAAATCGTGTAGATACATACAATCTGCTTTCGGACATGGCTGATTCTTCATAAAATGCGAACAATATTTTGTTGTGCCTAAACTACTTTTCACTGTTCTGCCATCTATTGTTATATTATTGACGCTTTGTATGGCTCTTAAAGCATCGTCACTTTTTAGATACGTTACATAAGCACCTAGAAATAATAAATCTTTTGATATGACTATAATCGTATGCAAATTAAACCCCCCGAAGTAGATTTTATTACCCCCGAACTAACTAGCACTTTTAACTTTAAAATCTGATACAAAATGTTTTCCGTACGAAGATATGAATGTATTCCCTTTTTATCTGCCGCGCAAATCTAAACCATTCACCAAAAAAACTAACTGTCTGTGGTTGGTAAAAATATATTACTTATCAACAAGTAAAGAGAATAATCTCACTTCCGATATACCAAAAGTTATAAAACACGAGTACAGTAATTAATATGCTATTATAACTTTAGATATGTAAAGAGCCTATCGCTTCAGAAAATTAATAACTTGTGATCCTTATAAACTCAATTTATAATTCGCACTCAGTCATAATATATTCATACACACTATTAACAACATATTTTATTAAATACTGAAAACTTCAAAAGTAAGAAAATAAATTCAGGACATTCGGTAACAGGAAAATTCCGCAAAATTTGCTAGCCCATGAAGAAAGAATTATTATGGCACGTTAAACAAAGGTACAATTTTCTTTAAAATGCAAAATAAGAATTAAGATTAAAATATCACAATACAAATTGCAATAATGCAAATAAAATTGATAAGAAATATAACCTCAGTACTTACAAATTATTACCTTTTATTTTTATCACCCATAAAATAGATAATGTTTTGTATATTTTTACTGATTGTAAACAATAAATACATTCGCGCTCTTTTATAACAACATATCATTCTAACAAAAGTATTAGTTTTGATAACAAAATTTTAATAAAACAATGTATATTTTTTATAATTTTTAAAAATATGAAACAAAGTTAAAATTTGAAACAATATTAAAAATTCTCTGTTGATAATAAATTAAATAAATTGTTGTGAGTCATGAATAAAACAATAACATAATTTCGTGGGTGAATGAATCGTTAAATAAAATAAGTCATTTGTAATAAGTCCTAAAAGCGTGTAAAACAAATATCACTTATGGACTTACTTGCACTAGGTCCCTGTGTTCCGGCATAAGAAGTGGACTGATTAATAACGACTTTATGAATTTTACCAAATTTCCCGAAATATTCGTGTTTCTTGAGAACCTCTGGATCAGCTAAACGCATCGGTAAGCCGACAACGAATACCAAATTCCTTTGAACCACTCTTACACTGTAACAATTAAAAAAAACTGATATTTTACGAATAATTTCTCATTAGAATTAGTAACTTCATTTATAATATTTCTAGAAAAAAATTAGAGACTATCTAGAAACTAATTTAACCGTTTAATTAAATTTATTAATTAAACTCGGTATAAACCAGATATCAAATTAGCTTTATCCTTTATCAAACAAATAATTCCACGTCAAATATTCAACGTGCCAGTTTCTTTTTAAGCAAAGTCAATGTAATAAACTCACATTGGAAAAATAATATACAAGTTAAACATGAAGTTGTAAAATATGATGTAAAATCTTCAAAGAAAGCGGAAACCAATACATTCCGCACAACGGCAACACATAATAAAAGTTATATGCAGTTACTAAAATCTGTTCGAAAACGTATTTGTGTATTTAATTACCTATATTTTATATTTACTTTTACTATTTTATATTTATATTTACAAAAATTACGCTTGTTTTTAGCCATTAAACTGAATTTTTTAGGTCATAAGAGCACCAGACTACGAGTCAAGCTAATGTCCATTACGAGATCTTCAGCACGAGAAGGTAGCAAATCATTACAAACCGGAATTTAGCCCACAAGTTGCAATTCGAAAAAATACAGATAAGAATTATTTTAACCTTTTTGGATACTGCAGTCTTTCCAGATTTTAAGCAGTCACCCAAGCAAATCCGAATCCTTCGCTTGTCTCCATAATCTAGAGAAGTTGCAATGGCAGTGGTATTATTTGAGATACATCTACAATCATGAAACGGCATTTGATTCTATTTAGTCGTAGGCCTCATTGTAAACTTATATCCTCCACTCGCTGGAGAAACTCAAGACATTTCTTGTTCGACCGATGACGATATTATTGTAGGTAAGCGTCGAAAGTTTGATACTCTTCCCCGCTGATGGAAACTCAATATAAGACTCTCCAATAATTCATTGGCACCTTTGTTAAAAAGATGTTAAAGAATATGCGAGAAAAGATACAGTCTTATATAACTTATTTTCGTGCTAAGAATTGCGCAGATTGTTCTTCTAATTTCATTTGTGCTGAGTTATTATTTTAGTGTGAAGTACATTGTAGTGTAATCCAGAAAGATTAGTTTAAAGAACTAAAACTAATTGATTTTAAGGTTTGAACTTTTGAGAGTTAATTTTATTATTTCTATTTTATCTTTATTATTAGATAATTCATTACTTCATCAACAAAAAAGATGCTTTTATATTGTACAATATTACAAAGATATCAAATAAACTGCGATATAAACATTAAAAATCTAAGTCCTACCTCGCCAGATGTTTCCTGCCCTCCGTCAATTTGGTCTTGCGTTGTTGATCACGCTGTCGTTTCTCGGCTTTCAATTGAGCGATTTGCTCCTTCGATAACGGTATGAAATCGGCCGGATTCTCCGAATACGCTTTCCGGCATGCCGGGCACAGTCCATTTTCGTCCGTACGAATACGATGCCAACAGAAACGACAAATCTGTAAACATTTAAATTGATTCATTTTTTGGATGGCACGATGATCGTTAATAAACAAACAATATGGAACTTCTTGTAAACAAACAATTTTATACATTAGATATTACGGGGCCAATACAACGATATTCAAAAAAGTAAACAATTTGGAAATCTCAACACTTTATATAAAACCAACATGATTTTATACGTGGCAAAATGCTTTTGAGGATAGACAATTCGTCCACTAAACTCTTTGTGTAGGTAGTTGATATTGATAGAATTTGTTACAGACAGAATTTCGTTTCCAATGCAACTAATGTGCAATACTCCGCAACTAATCCGAAGTGGCTGGGAAAAGGATTGAACACGTTTCACTTACAAATTTCTTACTATAATAACAATAGTGTATATTTTCCGTAATAATGTTACATTTAACATATCAATACATTACATGTTGTATTACATATAGCCAAAAAAATAATTAAAATTGAAGTATGAGATTATTCGTAGATGACTTTAAAATGTTCAACACATTAAATCAAAGGATGAAACAAAATTGCTTCACAACTCTAGACTGTTGGTGTAAAAGTAATAAATTAATTGTAAATGTTGATAAATATTAACTTATACGGTTTCCAAAAAACTAAATATTGAAATTAACTGCGATATACAAGAAAACGAATTTAGGAAATCAAAAATAAAAATATCACTCAGATTTCATGCAACACGATAAAACTATGACATCATTAATGCAAAATATTGTACTAATCATATGCATTCAATCCATCTCTCACATGATCCGTTTGACTCATATTACATTAAAGAGCATAAATCGGTTAAAATACATACTAACTTTATAAGTGATTTTGAGCGCGTATAATTGGGTTTTAAAATTCTGAATTTTAAATCCTAGCTACTTATTACTAATTTCACATCGCCATACATGTATTTCTGTTTCCTATTAATTTGTGCATATTCGTACTGAACGTTAGAATAATTCCTATAAGGATCGTATTTGTATACTTTTACAATTAAAATACTGTATTATTTCATACCGTGATATGTAACGTGTACAAAAGGTAATAACTATAGTAAAGAAGCCCTATTCTTTTGCGTAATGCCAGAAGAACCATAAATAATTATTCAAGGAAACTACGCATTTTATTAAATTATTTAAATAAAATGTGTTAAATGTATAAATTATGAAATGTAAGTATTGAACACCTATAAAAATACAACTCATTAAATAAAAAGAAATAATGTCCTTTCAAATTAGATGCGTATAATTAGTAACACCAATAAAGAATTAAAACAATGGAAATATTAAATGTTACGACACAATTTGCAGTCGTAAAGAATGCACCATCTAGTAAAAACACAGCATGAATTATCTTGCAAATAAAACTATTAAAAAATAGATATAAACGATAAATATACTTCGTAATATATTCATGGGTGAATAAAATGGAATACATCTTATAACCACATATTTAAATCAAATAAAATGCAAATTTGGAGTCAATCTGAAAAATCACTTACATATATCACTCTGAAAAATCTCCATTAAATATAAACAAAAAGTCTATACACTAAGTGTGAAAATTCTCAAATCAACTCTTAAGAAATTATAAAATAGCGATCAGATTACAACTGCGTTTTCGAGTTTAGATCTAACGATTGGTAAAATCCTTTAATAGCACCAATATTTAAATCTGCACCACTACTCGCAAAAGCTAACTGCAAAACACATATTACACAATGATACAATCGTCATCAAATAAGTTGAACTTTGTAGTATCTTGTAATTAATTTTCCCCTTAAAAAGTAATTAAAACTAATTTTAGGGAGCAATTTTAGGGTTGACGCAAATCTTCAACTGAGTTTCTTTTCTCAACGCAACATTCCTTATTCTCTACGGTCGAAAAAACACGTCTAGCTCTAATCTAAAACTCAAAATGTTAAGTATCTTTAACTATCTTAAAATGAAAAAAATCCATTCCAAAACTCAAGAAATGTAACAACTATTACTAAAATATTCTCCACAGCGAACAAATGGATATAAGTAATCCTCCGTTTTCCAGAGCATCATATTTTATTTTAAATATATTACATTAAGAATACTACTAACCTGATATCCACAAGTGCAAGGAAAAAAATTCAAATCGTCTACTTCCAGAGGCTCCATACATAATGGACACTCAACTTGATCCTCGCCGCTTTGATTCAATACAGACATTGTTCCAATAAAAATCTTCCTTTTAAACAGATGCCTTATCTTCGAAAATAGCCTTTTCTATCACGGTTCAAAAAATCCTGTGAATTTAAAGTAGAACATTAATCACCCTTGCAGGCACTTCGCTCAAGAAAGTAACACAAAAATTTGATTCTATACTTGAAATCATGGAATGTGTTCCTGGAAGCAATATAAAATTTAATTGTAAACCAACTTCCACGAAAATTATACATTTTCTTGCTTGGTTTAACAATAGTATACAAATGCTCTGATACTGAGTTTACTATATTGATACAATACAAATAAATTAAATACCTGTAAATTAGATATACAAAGTGAAAGCTTTTATAACACAGCTGTTTCTATAATAGGTTTATAAAATTTGTCCTACTATGCAAATTATTATGTTAGTTTTATTCTAGCTTATCTGTATTTGATTAAAACGGTAAATTTGTAGGAAATGTCAAGAAACAATTGGAACATCTGTCAAAATAGTGCCAGGTATAAAAGAAAGACTACAAAATATGTAACTACCTGAACCTAATCGAATATATAACAAATGGCGATTAGAATTTTGAGAATCTATTTAAAAATAACCTACAAGACTAGTGCCTAGACCGCTAGCTTACCTGTAACACTATACAAAAGTTATTTTACAATCAACTCTCTTTGTCGAAATTTTTATGCAATAATTGTACTCTCGCGAACTATTAATTTTGACATTCACTTTTCGGCCACCTACGATCGATGCGAATTCCTCAATTTTCCGTTCACGAAAACAACGTCACGACACTCTTGAAATATACGTAACTTACCGATTTTCAAAGATAGCGTTCTCGTTATTTTATGAAAAATAAATTATTTACCTAAGAAATTTTCAACGATATACTAATATGGCTACCAATTTTTCGACTGATTAGAATGGTGCAATGTTGCCATTATTAATACACTATTGTGTAAGACATAATCCATTCACTTTTTCATTGACATAATCCATTGTACCAGATATGTAAATTCCAATAGGGGCACATTATAAACATTAATAGCATATTTGAATTAAATTATTTATTTTGAAGTATAAAATAACTTTGATCTGTAGAGTAAAGTTATAGTTTTATCATATATCAGTTATTATTTATAAAAACTATCCTTATTCTCTCCTTTCCACATCTTGTTTGGATGTTTACCAGATATGACCTAACGAGTAGACGTTAGGTTAACAATAATTCTTATTCAAATTTGAAGATTTTCTGTATCATAATTAGAACATTTCGTCGGCCTAATAAGAAAAACGCTTAACTCCGTTTTCCTATATTTTACAGAAGGAAAAAAACGTTTTAAAAATTAACCAAATGTTTTTAAATAATTTTTAATGTCTGTATCAATTAAACAATATAATAAAGTACAATAGGTTCTATCATTAACAACTTTTTTGTTAACAGTTATTTTGCAAATGGAGTTACGTGCATTTCTATAAATATTTTGTTATCAAACTGGCGTACGGGATTTTCAAGTAGGGAAAAATATTAAGATAATGTAGGTAATTGCATCTCAAACTTTATTTATTCAGAAAACAAGTGTCTTCACTTAATTTTTCTCCCTTTTCCGTGTTTTTTGGACAGTGTCTCCTTTCGGCTTTTCTATGTTTACAGTACCGTTTTCTATATATTGGAACTGAGAGATGGCGATACGCGTTTTTAATTAGTCGAAAGGAGAATTCGCAGTGATCGCAAAGGAGCATTTCCTTAACCCGGCCACATAGAGTGGCGATTGGGTGATCCATATAATCAACAGATCTTGGCGCTTGCGTTTACTTTTAGTTGAAAATTTAAAGAATCAATAAACAAACATAACAAAATATTTAAAAAAAAATAGAACGTCTTTCCTATAAAGGAAAAAAAAATTTATTGATATAAGTTTGGTTATTATGAAGATTTTAATCAAAATGGGGTAAATTCTGATAAAAATAATAATATTCTTAGTTTAAGCTACTTAAAAGCGACATCAAATAATTAAATTTATCCGTCTAAATTTTTCTTCTTCGGTATATAATGGTAGTAATTCATCCAAGTTATACGTTTTAATAGGATTCCTTAGTCTTTGTGGCAAATTCTGCCAATCTTCGTCATTATGGGGCAATTTATACTGAATGGTGCCACTTTCAAACTTTATGGCTTTGATATAAGTTAGAGTTGAATCACCTGTCCTTCGGCCTAGGCGAATAGAAGAAGTGTATTGAACATTTCCAAAATTTTTAAAAAAGTCGTAAGTTAAGTATTTAACTTCATATGGAAATGGATCCCTTCCTTGTACTCCTACAAATTTCTATATAATCGGCTGGAAGATTAATTTTTCTGTTTTTGGCGACCCTTTCAATTGTAGAATGCATGGAATCTACTTCCATCTGTGTATGTCCTTTGAGTAGATATTTTTGGGTTATTTTGATTTTGTGTAGCTACATTTAGCAATGCATTGGCAAAAATAGCGTTCCTATTTTGGCCATTGCATCCGTCGCTATAAATTATTATTTCTTTTTCCCCAGTTTCCTTGTTAATTTTAGGTAATACTTCAATTCCCAAGAAGATGACCATGATGGTGGAAAATTCATTCGATGTAATCGGTCCTTCTGCTTCGTTCCAAAGATAGCAATACCCTTCGTTACTTTTCAAATTATAGATAGTATAGTTATGCACCGATAACTTCATTTTATAGTACATAGCCGAAACAATAGACTTGGGACTTAAAAGAAGCGATTGCACATCTAGGTAACTGTTATTAGATTTGAAAGCTTCCTTTTTTATTTTCTTAAACTTTATCAGAAACAGCAATATTCTACCAAATCAATTACATATGCAGTATCTATTTATAAAAAGATAATTTTATTCAAAATGTTTTATTATTTAAAAAATTCTTAGCAGTTACACAAAGATTAAAAATAAAATTGTCCACACTGGTTCTATTCCACTTCAGATTCAATTACGCAGTTGGTACTATGTGAAGGAAATAAATTTTAAGCTTCGTTTACATTACAGCGTATACATATATATGAGCAATAAGCCTCATTTAAACTGAAGAAATGTTATAATTTACTTAACCCAAAATTACTCTAATCTGTCACGATCTATATTAAACATTAATGTTACTTAAAATAAAAATTCATGGACGTGATCGTCATCACATCTTTCATATACTGGAAGTTATAAGAGATTTCACCTTACGGATTTGAACGTGCCACAAACGCGTTCAAAACAATGCGGCTGTTTTGTTTTGATTACGATTTTATATGTTGATATAAGATCATTTGAGGGGACTGGTATCAAAGGCGGCTATCTCAAAATTTTCATAAAATCAGGTTTTGGTGGAATATTGTACTTTCTTTTGTGGGCTATTTAATATTTCATATGTTGGATTTCAAATCCCGCTACATCCTTAAGCAATTCAGCTTTGAAGTTGAGAATCAAAACAAGCTATATCCATAGATGGCAGTTTGCCACCTATTAGATTAAATGCTGCTTATTGGTTTGTCTGTTTTGTTTGGTGAAATGTTGCAATTGCATTTAAGTGAAAAAAAATATGTTAATAACATGGACGTGAACGTTACTCCAAGCACAGGAAGAACCCGTAAACGTAGATGTCCTGTGGAATGAAAAGTGGAAAAGAAATGTTCCAAAAGAGACGAGGTAATTTTTTAATAATGTACTTCTTGATACCTGTCTTTATGCGTTATTGTTGTTGATTAGGTACTCTGCTGTCAATTTGCCAGCAGCTCGAACGTGTGGTCATAATACAACTGCATTTAAATGTTCATTATTGAAAATGCATAATCTGAAACGATTTCATTGTGCATTTTATGCATCAAAGCCTAAATAAATTAGCACAAGGTGCTATTATATTCCAACAAAAGATAGTTGTGGCCCAAGATCATTTTCTGTTAAGTGGTTTGTAACAAATAGATGGAACGAAAATTTTCCTGTTTACCAAAAAACCTTTTTACAAATTTTAGATATTACAAAAGTATAAGAAAATAGGGACACGAACGCGAATATCTCATGGCATATCTCTACTATGCTTTTGTTCACGAGCGCGAACATCTCGCGACATATCTTTAGCATGTATTTGCTTACTAACGCGAGCATCTCACGGCATATCTAAAGCATACACTTACACATGAACGCGAATGCTCGCCAATGAACACAAGGTGCGTTGTTGGTTACGTAAATTTGGCAGATTCGTGCATTTTTACAGATTTCTGCTATATATTATAAATTCAGCGCTAGAGGGCGCTATGTAATTGTTTTCGATAATATTGCGTAGTCAAGATGGCCGCCAGTCCAAATGTAAACAAAAATGCATGTGGTTTGGCTCAAAAGCATGTGGAACGTGCATGGAGGCTCAATCCCGTCCCAAAGGAAGAATTTTTCATATAAAAAGTTTTTTCTAAAAAAATAGTTTCTTGCTCAAAAAATTAAAAGAAAGGTCGATTTTTCGGTGTCTGTTAGTATGGACGCACGTACGTCTGTATGTTCAAGAATTTCTCCTTCCCTATGGGACCGATCTGGATGAAATTTGGTAGACAGGTATAGTCTATGAGCTGATTTGATCTGAGTAGCTTTCTTTAAATTTTGTTAACAGCAAAATATAATTTTTACCGAAGTATACTAATTCAATAATTCCCCAATTTCATTCCATGTAACATATTAATATTTGACTGGATGGAACAATGTAAACGTATCTTAAAATCCCTCAAGTAGCGTGCTGCCATCTGGTTATGAAGGATTTTTTCGCATTTTAATCAACGAACACAGAATAATAAATTATAGAGTAACATATGAAGTTACAGCCGCCATGTTGGGACCCTGTGTTGTCAGCTGTTTCCTATATATTAACCTAAATCTTATGTTATTTATTTATTATATTTGGTAGTTTAAACCGTGCTAATTAATTAAACTTTATTTTAAAGCGAAATTGAAGTAAATTGTATGCACTGTATTGCGTATGGATGTACGAATTATGCAAAAAATACTGTTATAAATTTATAGTGACTTATCTATAGATTAATTTCAATTAATACTGTCAGTTTAAATGCTTCTTATTAATATTGTAAAAAACTATTCAAATAAATTTTTCTATAATAAAACTTTTATACATATCCTTTTTTAAATTATCTCTTATATTAAAAATAATGTAGTTTGCTTTTGCTTTGGTAAATCTACAAAACATCGGGTACGGGTAAGGTTAGCAGTGATGGAGCAGTGTACAAATATGGCGGCGGCGGGCTTCACTTGCTGAATATCAATGGAAACGCACCTTCTATCATATCTGTTCGATTTTAATGCATTGCCGCGAAACAGTTTATTATTATATAGATCTATGATATTACTTAATTTAAACATTGATTGAAATATCTTTTTTAAAACACAAATCAGTGGCGAATTAAGGGAAGGAGTTAAGCAAGTTCAAACCTCCAATTAATTCAAAATTTAAATTATTCTTAAAAATAAAATAAAACTAGTGTATCAATATCGCCTTTGTCGCGGCCTGTGGCCGCTTTTAATGCATTTTTCCCCGTACTTGCTTAGCTGGCAGGGAAAGCAATGAATCTGAAGCGAAGCAGACTGATGGTATATCCATCTCACTCTCACCAGTCTGATTAGATGTTGTTTGTCATTTAATAAATTATATTTTTATTCAAGAAAACTTTACCGAAATTATTTTAGATTTCTCGTATCGAAGTTCCTTTAATATTTAAGCAATTTACCGAGTTTGAAAAACACAATTAAACATCGAAATAATTAGACCTAGAAGAAAAATTTTACTACATTAATATCTCGTTTTCTATGAAACGTAAAAAAATGAAATATGGGGAACATATGTAAGGCACTCTTTAAAATTATAC
>WYDF02298666.1:0-29266 GCA_009867245.2 Adranes taylori
CACTTCTTTACATAATCTGTACCTTTCATCACTCAGGACTTTCCGCTCAAAGTTCATCATCTTTTTCACACCGCTAGGCCATATTTTAAATTTACTTACTTTTTGCAGAACAATACCATTAGGCGTATTCCTATCTAGTCCTAACATTCTTCTCATACAACTTACCTGTAGTCTCTCCATCCTCTCCCTTTCTTCAACCGCCCATACTTCCGCTCCATACATTACAATGCCATCCACACATACCTCCATTATCCTATTTCCATTTTCACAGATGCTCCGAACTTCCTCTCCCATATCATTCTCATTCTCTCTAGCGCCGCTCTCGCTTTTTTGTCACCATTTCTATATGTTCCTTATATATGCCATTTTGCGACAGCACAAATCCCAAATATCTAAACTTCTTCAACCTTTCTATTTTATGTCCACCTCTAGTCCTACAAAATTCATCCTTTCTGCATTCTCTCCCTCCCTTCTTACACACCATCACTTTTGTTTCCTCCACATTCACTTTTAATCCTCTCCTATCTATATATTTCTTCACTCTCTCTATCATTTCATCCATCTCTATTTTTCTACTAGGCATACATACAATGTCATCAGCATACGTAAGAGACCACACTTTTCTTCTTCCAATGCTAATTCCACCCCATTGTCCGTTCCACAACATCTCCTCCAAATCCGACAAATAAATGTTGTAAAGTAAAGCGCTCAGGGGGCACCCCTGCCTTACTCCTTTGTTGGTCTTATACCATGCTGATACATTCTCATTCACTCTCATTCTTACTTTCGTTTCTTCATACATATCCTTTATCATTCTCATCATTCCTTTTGATACACCTACTTCTTTCATTCTCACCCACAACTTCTCTCTCACTATCCAATCAAAAGCAGCCTTTCAATCAATGAACAGCAGATACATTTTCTTCCTCTTTGCAATTTCTTAATTCATAACACAATTTATTATTACTTTAGTTATCCCCCATTCCTCTACCCCTGACAAAGCCACTTTGAGTATCGGATAAAATTTCCTTTATACACAGTTCCTCTTCCATAATCTCCTATTCATCACCCTCATATACACTCTATACAACCCATCCATGCAAGTAATCCCTCTAAAACTGTCTACTTCCATTCGATTCCCTCTTTTAAACACAGGCACTATTTCCCCTCTCTTCCATTCCTCTGGCACACCTAACTCTCCTTTCCATATATTATTCATCCCTCTTACTAACGCTTCCATTCCACCATCATTCAAACATCTCCATACATCCACCGGTATCCTATCTGGACCTGCTGCTCCCCCTTTTTTCATATTTACAATTTCTCTCCTCACTTTTTGCATACTCAATTCCTCCCTTCACCTTCGCCCCATATATTACCCACCCTATTTCTTCATCTGAATTCTCTTCTCTCCGTTCTTCCCTTCCTAACCCTTCCTTCTTACACTTGCCCACCCATTCATCCAAGCTAAATTCACACCTTTCTCTTTCCCCTAACAATTCCCTTCTTTCTTAAGTACTTCCATATTTCCCTTTCCCCTTTCATCTGACTTATCTCTTCCTCCTCTTCTCTCCTTCTACTTTTATTTCCCTTTTCCTCCTCCACTTTCCATTCATTTCTAGCATCAACATACTCTTCCCAATTCGCTTCCTGCCTTCCTACTGAGTTATATATTATAGTATCTTTATTATGATTTTTATATCTTTATATTAGCTGTTTCATTTATGAAATAAATGTTTTTCCAAATTCTAAAGAATTATTTACATTCTTAGGAAATAATCTTAAACGTTATAAATGCTACTAGTAAAATTGTACTTCTTTACCTAAAATCTAAATAGCAATATTTATTTTAAACATTGAGTCAAACCTGTATGAATATTTTCTTAATTTATTTTAATTTTATGCCTATATAACATTAGTGATAGGTCAACAAATATTTTTTTGTAGGGCACAATTCTTAGAAGATATCCTCGAAATAATGGGTATACCCGAGTGGATGTTAACAGTCGATTCAAGAAAAACAACCACTCTACACAATGATGCATGTATCCAATTCTTAATGCACTTTAAAGGTCCACTGGCTAATCAATTAGACCAAGATTTTAGTCGATTATTGGCGTCTGGTAGACTTGATGCTCCTAGTTTGTATATACCCGGATATATTAATACGAAACGAAAAACGAAAATATCTTATAAGCAATGTGGGGTTCGTGATCCAAATGAGAAAAATAAACGCAGAACTCTTGCTTTTGGGTTTGGATCAAATTTCTCTGATAGCTTCCATGTAAATAACTTTTTAAAAAGTTTAGTTTTTATTTTAATCGTACGAAATATTTTTTTAATGTAAATAACTTTCCCTTTTCTTTCCAACTATTTATTACCTTTGCATAATTTTTAATAAATAAACTGATTTTGCAATGTGCTTTTATTTAATGTCACCATAAATACTTGGTTTTATTAATATTCCATTAACGAATTTAAGCGATTTATAATTAACAATGTAAGTATAAATACTATTAAATAGTACATTAAATTTGGGTAACATTAAAAGAACAAATATTGGAGTGTGATTTATTTACTTTAAAATTAATTATAAAATCGGAAAATTCAGGTTTACCGATCGGGTTGTTGCAATTAAGAAAAAATGTTGCATGTTGCAATTAAGTTTATTTGAATAAACGTCAAAAACTTACTAAACGTATTTTACAAAATTTCATGACGCGAACTTATGCAAATTAGTATAAAAAAATCTTTTTAATTAGTCTACCACAACTAGTCTTTTAGAACATGTACTCGAATACGGCCCTGATTAGAATAATATGTCTTTTTGTGACTTACGTGAGTTGGGTCTATAAATTTGTCACAAATGAATCAAAACTAGAATAGAATATTTTATTTCAAACATTTATTTTAGTACATTGTTTAATATAAAGTTGCTTGATTAAACTAAAAATGTTTGTTATTTTCATCCAAAATTCATAACTAAATAAAATAAACGTAACTGGTATTTGACAAATAGCACACTGCAAAGGTGCCATCTTTTAACAATTATATCAAGTTACTGACGTTTTTAACCTTCATTTGACACTTTCTGACACCTTGTAATTTAATTTTAAAACAACATCTAGGCAAAAGATCTGGCTTACCGATTTTTTCATCTTACAGTAAGTTTTATAGTCATACAAGAATTTTCAAACTATTATAAATAATATTCGGAAAAGGCTAATTTATATCATTTCATTACATTATAAAAATCAACTCATTTTGTGCCTTTATTTACAGTTCGTATACAAAGTGTAACTAACTATAGTGCATGTTTCCAGGTAAAGATTTGAAGCACGTATTTTTATTTGAAATATTTTGTAGAGTTACAGTAAATTCACCAAAATGCCTATGAAATCAATCTTCGCTAGACAAATCTTCGATTCACGAGGCAATCCAACTGTTGAAGTAGATTTGATTACTGAATTGGGGCTTTTCAGATCTGCTGTTCCCTCTGGAGCAAGTACAGGTATCAATTTTAAATCAGTTCGATACTGATCATAATTTAGAATTGCTTTCTTTATAAAGAGTTATGTTAATTGTCAAAAAAAGGTGAATTTAGTGGTTCGAGAAAAAATGAATTTAGTGGTTCAAATAGGTATAGAAAAGTATTCTATCGAAGTTATTACTTCTATAGATCAATTATCGTGCGTGTCAGGCGTTCTGCAACACACTATACACATAAATATTGACATATAAAACTTGACCCAAGAGACCAAATCCTACCAAAAGGTGGAATGATTATGTCATGTACGTATCTAATCTTGCGTCTAAATTTATTTTTGCTTAGTAGATGTCATTTCCCTTTATTTAAATTTAATTTGATTAACGGTTTGCAGATTAGGAAAATTAACAAAGTCTCTAAGTAGTTTATACCATGTTTAGACAAACCACGTATTTCATCTGGTAGGGAGGCTTTTAAATGCATCAGATAGAAGGATTATATTTATGTTATTGAATAATGGTACAAGAATTAGGAATTATTAATATCTACGTGCGACAATGTGCCTCGTAGATAAATTTGGATTTTCTAGGCCAGGTTATTGAATCAAAACCCCTTTAATTATTATTAAAACTGGATTATTTCTTCAATTAAAGCATGCTATTGGTTTGTTTTGGACACAATAAGGTTTATAAATTGTAAAGCAATATATGTCATTAAATTTTTTATGGGAATATATAATATGATTTAAATCCTGTATTCTAAAATTTATATGTTTTCAGTACAATTTTTAATCAGTGTAAAAACTAATTTTTTAATAATATAAAAAATTGTTTATATTACTTTTATGATTGGGCATCTTTGTTTCCTTGTCGATATAGTAAAATGTGGAAGCTTATGAGAGTTATGGTTTAAATGAAAATACCACATCTTAGCCATCCTTAATTAATTTGTATATGTCCGCTGTACGATAATGTCAATACAAGACTAACTAAATGATCATTTTTAATGCGTGGAGGTGTAGGGCAAAGATTCGTTTTCCCTCTCATAGTGTCAACCTACACGGAGGTCAACTGAAAAGTAACTTATTGGAATGGCGGTATTTGTATTTTAGGAAGAAATATGTCTAATCTCCGATATGCAAATTGTACATTATTGCTTTGAAGATGTACATTATTGTACATCGGAAGCTTTGAAGATGAAATCTTTAACCTAATTACATGCAAGAGGAGAAGTTAGTCGGACTCACCTTGTTGGGTAATATAATAAATATCAGAAATACAATAAATACTAATAATTAAATAAGAAGATAATTGATGCTACGAAACTATCATTCATGATGCTTTCAAAATGTGCTTGTCAGATGTATGCTCATGTGGACTGAAAAACGCGCCAATTATCTAATTTTGACCGAAGAGAATATCATTGAAAGATGGAGAATAATACAAAAATTTTACTAAAATATCTACTTAAGTCAGGTTATACGAATTTTTATGAAAAACTGAAGGTCAAAGCCCCACAGCCCGTCACACACACGCTACTTTTCAACCTTACAACTTGTAATTGTTGAAACGTATCGTTTCAACTTGTAAGTTATACTCTGTACGAATTTATATAATTAATCACTATTTTATTAGATGTTACAATAATCTGCCATTATGTAATAATCTCCACCTTGTGCTTTTTATATTGAGGTTGGCGACTATTTTTCATTTATGCTTTTGGTGAACATATTTTTGAGGTAAATTACAATAATACGCTTTTAGTGATAATACAGAACGTACATATGTATTTGTATTTTGATGTGATAAACATTAAATCAAACATTATACTTTATTTGTGTTTATTTTTCATGACTATTTATGTAGACTTTTGATATTAAGTGATAGGAGATAATAAACGTAAATAGATTTATGTATGCATTATGCAGCTGGTTATTGATTATTAGAACTATTATTTGTGTATAAATATTTATACCATGTTGCTTATGCCTTAAAATCAGTTATTTATTTTAAAGTACACTACTCGGCAATTGGAATGGAATTTTAACGATATACAGGGTCAGTTACAACTTCAGTCATTAATTTCAACAGGATAATTGATTTCGTTTCCAGCAAAAATTATTTTTGGAAAAACTTTAAAATTCAAATTATAAGAAATCATTTGAGTCAACGCTTTTAGGAATGGACTTATACGGTTTAATGATAACAATTGATGCTATGAGGTTCTGCGTTAAGCCGGTCTCAGCCGATGTGTGTATTTGGCCAACATTCGTCATCTAGGATCATTCGCATAGCGTGTGGAAGGTCAACTTCGGCCAACATTCGTTATGCGTAATTTCCCGTCGATTGTCGGTAAACTAGCACGAATCAAAGGAATGCATATGTTTGAACGTATGCATTCTGCCGGTCCCAGACGATGTATGTATTCGGCGAACTTGACCTCCCACATCCTATGCGAATGAGCCCGGATGACGAATATTAGTAGTAGACGACCGCGGATTCTACCGAACCCGCTAAGACATTATTTACGGTTGTCATTTTTGAGCGCGACATTTGAATTCTTTGAATAAAAAAAATTCAAGTTCCAAATTTAAAATCGACGCACGCGACCGCTCAAGGTGCATAACGATATTTACATGAATGAAATTAGTTTTAAAATAGCACTGGTAGTTGAGCTCTCAGCGTATTTGAAGCAATGTAATAAAAAAATTATTGTCAAACAATTCTTTAAAAAAAATCTATCATAAATATTAAAATGTGATTAGCAACTGCCCATTCGAAATCCAAAATAGTGTTTGACTATGCTACACAGAGTCGATGCTGAAAAATCTGAAAGTAATTGTCTAAAAAATTGTACAGAAGCCTTCAAATTTTTTTTTACAAAAAATCTACCATAAATGTTGAAATGTGATTAGCAGCTGTCTATTTGAAAATCCAATATAGTGTTTGACTATGCTACATAGAGTCGATGCTGAAAATTCTAAGCGATTCCTTCAATTTAAAATTAAATCCTTATCTGCAAAAAACCAGATAAGTTATAATCCGATTTTAGTAAAATAAAGATCTAAGTATAGACAAATAAATAAAACAATGAAACAAAATAAATCATATTTATTTTACAATATACGAAAGTAAATATACAAAATATAAAATTAATGTCTAAAATTCTGTGCGTTTTGTTTACAATATATTTACATAGAAACAATAATCAATAAATTTGCATAAAAATATAGAGATAAATAGAAATATATAAAAATTAATGACTAAATTTCTTCTTCTATCTCGGATAAATCCGAAGAGAGAATATGTAGTATCCCCAAGCTAAGGTGGATATACCGTCATCGTAAATATATTGCTTGTCGTCGTAAGAGGATAGAGCTAATTAATTCTGGGTCTGAGTGAAAATGTCATGTCCTTTAGATCGAAAAGTTAGTTGCGTTCATGAAGCAATGTTTTTTGAAATAAACAAACCCGAAAATTTTCAGCTGAAATATTATTTTTAACGACATTCTTTTTAATATCTTTTACTTTTTTCCTACCTGATGTTTTGTCTCTTTGACAGTATATTTTCGATCTCAAACCCAGAAATTCATACATTAATTTGCCACCATTTTCGTCTTTCATGACACCAGGCTTTAACCTTTTGACGTGCTAGTGATTGCCTGATAAACATGTTTCATTCTATAATTTTTTAAGGGGTACATACATACACGGTGTATTATAGTGTAAGCAGATATTACACACTTAAATATTAAATGATTCTTATAAAACATCATCACAAAATAAATTGGATCAATATAAATATTTAATGTTTTAATAATATTTCTATTTACAACTATTTATCTAATGAACTTCCTAATAACACAAACACAGGCACAACATAATAGAAATAATTATATTTCATTGCTAATCTAAATTTCATTTGGGAAATTGCAAATCTTGTAAAAAGGACATAGCAAATGATAATGTAAAGATATGTATTAGAATAATTCAAAATTATAAACACTCACGAATTAAAGATAATGTTGTGATAGTAATATTACACCTTTGGTAAATTTTTATATATTTTATTCCCTCCACAGTAAATTGACACAAAATTAGTAGATATGATCTCATTTTATTTATTTTACTTTGTTACTGGTTCCTACTTTTTCTGAAAATTGAGTTCAGTATTCTAACTTTCATATTCTGGAATGTAAATTAGATAGAGGGTTTTAATATAACAATCAAGTTTTAATTTAAGTTCACTATTATAAATTATTTTATTACATTCTAAAACATGAATATCTGAAATTTTTGGCATAGACGCTTCGTGTACGAAAAGCCTTTAATGCTTACGATATTTCTGGGCCAATGTTCCACAAACTCGAGGTGACGCGGGTCAGTTATGAAATGTAGGTTAAACAAATTCCATACTATGCATTCTATAAGCATCATATTCTGTATTTTTCTAAATATCTCTATTCAACCCTTTATTAATCTGTATAATTTGTAATTTACGTATAATAAATACATTTTGCTTTTAACAATATGACAATTATTGCTTTCATAATTAATTACATTTAAGTGCATTTTAGGAAAACATGAAGCACTAGAATTGCGAGATGGTGACGCGCATCACTATCATGGTAAGTCGGTGAACAAAGCCATTTCGAACATTAATGATGTTATCGCACCCGAACTCCTCAAACAGAATTTGGAAGTTACTCAACAATGCGAAATCGATGATTTTATGATCAATCTTGATGGCACCGAGAACAAATCGAAATTGGGTAAGATTTGATAGAGCCTTTTATTCTATTACGGATTTCATACTTATGATACATTACAGTTGACCAGTTACAAATAATCTATAAATTTGGATGGTCTTTTCACATTTTTCTTATATTTTATTCTAGAAGAGTGTTGAGTTTGAAATGAGTATTTATAATTACACCCAAAAATGATTTTAAAATCGAAACAAACAGTAATATATGGTTTTAGAAATGGGGACATACTCAGTTTTCTTCACAAAGCTTGATATTTGATTTTTCTATTCTTATAAACTAAATGATTGAATTAATGTATTATACGTTTACTTCTTAGGAGTATCCCGAATTGCGCGAGACTCGTGTACATTTCGAAATCAAAAGGAGTGCTATATAAGAATTTGTTAGAAAAATCTTGATTATTGAATAAATAATTGAGGTCAAATTAAAATTTTGAACGAAAAGAAAAATTACCTATAGCTTTTATATCATTTAAAAAGAATCATTTTCAATAAAATTATAAGTATTAACGCCTCAAATATTTTGGAATAGTTGTCAAAACTTTTTTTGGGATTATTCTATTTTAAAATACATAAAATTTCCTAATATTGGAATATCATTTTAAAGGTGCTAATGCAATTCTGGGAGTGTCGTTGGCTGTATGCAAAGCTGGTGCGGCCAAGAGAGGATTACCTCTTTATCGTCACATTGCTGATTTGGCTGGAAATAAAAACATCATACTTCCCGTTCCGGCTTTCAATGTAATCAATGGCGGTTCACATGCTGGAAATAAACTAGCTATGCAAGTAATTAAAGTATTCTAGATAACCTTTTTCCGAAACTTCGGTGAACTTGAAAATGTCAAAGTTTTTATTGAATTAAATAAAATGTAGATAATTCTTTTCGAAACTTTGTTTAATCTGAAATGTTAGGTTTTTTAGTTTGTTGTTATATTTATATTTATGCATTTTTCTGGCATTTTCCCTTCTCATCCGAAGAGGAGTTTGTGTTTCTTATATTATTTCGTATCCACCTTTCCATTCCATATTTTTGTTCGCATTCAGAGTTTTAAATTATTTTTTGCTTATTTTCATTGTTTCATACTTTTGTCGGTCTCTATAAATTCTCCAATCTTTTAGTCATAATTTTATTTATATGTTTTTTTCATTGACATAAATGTATAGTTAGAATGATTTTATTTGTAAAATATTTGTTTTAAAAGGAATTCATGATTCTACCAACCGGTGCGAATAGTTTTACTGAAGCTATGAAAATGGGTACTGAAACTTATCATCATTTAATGAAAGTTATCAAAGGTAAATTTGGTTTGGATGCTACAGCTGTGGGCGATGAAGGTGGATTTGCTCCGAACATTCATAGTAACAAAGATGCTCTTACTTTGATTAAGGACGCAATTGCTAAAGCTGGCTATGCAGGGCGCATTGAAATTGGTACTTACAATCATTAGTTTTATTATTTTTCAAATATGTTTCCCCATTATTAATAATTAAAGAGTCCCTCAATACTACAATAATAATTACATTTAATTAATTAATTTAATTTATCTACTAATTTGTCTAATTTTTGTCTTCGGCAACTTTAGAATAACAGGCGTTGTGTATCTTGAAGTTGTCTCAGCTGAGTCACATGAACACAATAATTACACTGTTTAGGCCACCATAAGCTCAATTTTCGAAATCATCGTGGCAAAGCGTCAGCAACATTAATGAAAGTTAAAGAAGTTCAACAGAAACTACAAAAACTTTCTGTCTAATATCTAAACAAGGTGAAGAAAATGAGAATTTTATAAAGAGATTTCTTATAGTGGACTACTACCAGTCGTTTAACAAACCAACAATCATTAGACAACTTCAATCGATTGTAAGAATATTAGACAACACCCATATGATTGTTGATGCAGATAGCACTAATGTTCAAAAAAATTAATTAAAGGGTATCTTGTTTGGTTTATCAAGAATTCAAATGGGACGCCAGTTCTTGAGAAGAAATTTTATTTAATACTAATAATAAAAAAACTATCTTCACTATTTCCAATGAAATGGTGATATGAAATTCCAATGGTTGTATGAAATTCTGCTCCTTGATTTGCAGGCTTCATTTTTCTGTTCTGAACCCTGGCTTAGTGAAAATAGCCAAGAAAGAATTAAATATGTGAAGATCTTCTCATCATAATAAAATGCTAAAACGCATTCATGTAATTGTAAATAAAAACAAAACTCATCTTATTAACACTGAGAGAACAAAAAAACGGCAGAAACGAAACGACACAATAATGTGATACACTTGGAACAAAACATTTGGAGCATGTGCACCAACACGATACAAGAAGAAAAAGAATATTACTTAACATTGAGACCAATGAAAAAATGTTATTGACGTAATAAATATCAAGAATTTTCAAAAATTTAAATTTAGGTTACATAAAATCAATCAGTAAAAAACCACAAAATCAATAACAGATAATATACAAAAAATGTAAATTGTTGCCATGTCTTGCTATTCATATAAGTAAGAAATATACTAAGAAAAATTTGCTTCAGATATTTAGTGGAATATCCCGCTGTATGAAATGAACCCATTTACACTTTAAATAAGGAAATACTGAAAACTTATTTGCATGTTGCGTTGCCGAACAGTGCAAATTTTGAAAAAAAATTTCAGTGGAAAATGCACCAACGGTGGCTGTTGTATGCACGTTTGTGAAGAAAGTCCATGCAATTAGCATGCTAATTGATAACACACATTATCTTCGTGTTCGACCGAGAATATTGCTCAGCCGAGAATATTGCTGTTGTTACTGAAAGTGTGCGCCTAAACCCGAGAATCTCAACTCGCCACAGATCTCAGCAATTGAACATTAGTCATACTAGCCTGACACTACTCAGGATTTGAAGCAAAATGACCACCCTCTTCGTTATTGCTTCTTTGCTTGCTAAAAATCATCGTTTCAGACGAGCCACATTTTCATGTGGGCGGTAATGTAAGCAAGCAAAATTGTCGTATTTGGGGTTCAGAAAACCCACACGTAGTCGTAGAGAAGCCAATGCATCCTCAGCGTCTGATTGTTTGGTGTGGTTTTTTGATTGGTGGACTATTGACCCATTTTTCTTCGAAGATGGCAACAGCGTTACGGTCAAGGAAGGCAATACAGGGGCATGATAACCGCTTTTTGTTTTTGGCCAAAAATTAATGAATTGGATTTTGGGTGAGTTCTGATTCCAGCAGGATGGTGCTACGTGCAACAATTGATATCTTGCGCACTAAGTTCAATAATCATGTAATCAGCGGTTTTGGTGATGTTACATGGCCTGCGCGGATCTGCGATTTGACGCTTTCGAACTTGTTTTATGGGGTGCCGTTAAAGATAGATGTTATGCTGACAATCCTAAAACGATTCAGCCACTTAAACAAAATATTAATCGAGTTATTCGTGAAATAAGACCTCAAACCATGTAAAATGTATTCCAAAATTGGGTTGAGAGGATGCGCTACTACAACGCCAACCGATGTAGCCATTAAATAAAATTATATTCCATAATTAATCGGAAGATTTAAACCAGTCGATGGCCCATACTATATATATATATATTCTACATTGTAAAAATAAATTAAAAAAACTATGACGCTAGAGTTCTAAAGACATTAATGTATGGCAACATATCTTCAATCAGAATAACGTTTCCTCAAAAATATTATCAAATTTTATTCAAATATTGTACAGCTTTTCTAGATTAGATTATTCTTTCACATGCGAATTTTCTCCTGATAGGAAAAAGCTTTTTATCATACAGTAAAGTCGAATGGATGCTTTCCAGTTTTTTTACGATGTTCTAAAATTGACTTTTATGGTCGCGAACTATTTTAACGGGCTAGAAATTTTGATAATATAAATATTTCAGGTATGGATGTAGCAGCTTCGGAATTTTATAAGCATGGGAAATACGATTTGGACTTCAAAAATCCGAAATCTGATAAAAACAAATGGTTAACTGGACAAAAACTTCTAGAAACATACAAAGGTAACACAAACAGTATTTTTATTAATTTTGTCTATTCCAAGTTATACTTGAAAGTTAGTGATTGAAAGAGTAGAAATGTAATCAAATTCTGGGAAACAAACTGCTATTAAATACTCTGTTTGTTCATAAATTTCTACATGTTATATTACTTTCGTAATTAGTAGTTCTAAATTATTATTGTTATTTTAGGTGTGGCGACATTTGATAATCTGTACAGTTCACAAATAAATCTATTATCACTTTTTTTCAGGTTTTATAAAAGATTTCCCAATAGTTTCCATTGAAGATCCTTTCGATCAGGACGATTGGGAATCTTGGAGTGCAATTACCGAACATACAACAATTCAAATTGTGGGTGACGATCTAACTGTAACCAATCCGAAACGTATCCAAGAAGCGCTAGACAAGAAAGCTTGCAATTGTTTATTGCTTAAAGTGAATCAAATTGGAAGCGTGACCGAATCGATTAAAGCTCATCAGTTGGGTAAAGAGAATGGTTGGGGAACAATGGTTTCGCATCGTTCCGGTGAAACTGAAGATACATTTATTGCTGATTTGGTTGTGGGATTGTCGACCGGTCAGATTAAAACTGGAGCACCATGTCGTTCGGAACGCTTGGCAAAATATAATCAGATTCTACGCATTGAGGAGGAATTGGGCGCTAATGCAAACTATGCGGGAAAAGCGTTTAGAAGACCGCAGTAAATTTTTGATTTTATAGTAAGCAATTCTTTCATATCTCAAACAAAATCAATACGTGCATTTTATAGGTCAAAAATATTGGATACTGTTGTACTATATTTAATATATTAAAAAGTTTAAGGGCAGTGTTAATATAATATTTTCATAATTAATGCATTGTGTTTTACTAATTTTTTTCAGGATTAAAACCTACTAATTTAGCATTGATATTTTAGCTTAGGTATGTGAATATACATGTATATGATTTATAGCCAGGACTATAGTGGATCCGAAACCTAACGACGTTTTATTATATATTGTATAATATCTTCTTGGATAGAAGTCAGAAGTTGTGCAGAACATGTATTTACGTTGTTTGATGGAATTACAAAATATTAGCGCATATCGCATAAATTGGAAGCAATAAAACGGTTAAACATAACAGAAACATAATATTGCCTTCTGTAATTGACTAATTAACAAGAGCCTAATCATTGATAAAGCAATTAAAAACGAGGTTTTAGTAATTTCTGTCAACTAAATGATAGTTTTTTGAATACTAGAAGCAGAAATTTGCAGGACTGGACTGTGCTCAAATTTGTTGCCCGGAAACCTAGAACGGGACGCGCAAACTGATTTTTCCTTCAAAGTGTCTATAATTTGGTGATTATTAATTCTACTTAAAATATCTTTTTCGCAGGCCAAAATCATAAACGCCTCGAATTTATCCTGAGCCAAAGAAATACGTAATTTATTTTATATATATACTTTAATTTGGAGAACGACCGTTCGCATGACACTTGCGTCGAAGATAGTGTCAAAATGTATTTTTATACTAAATATAAATTCTGATGGCTCCAGAATGTAAATTAAACTTTTGTAAAACTTCAAAACAACAGCTTAAACAATTTTTGCAGCGTCGGTAAATCGATTTATCTGTTTCTTCTATTTCAAAAGCTACAATTTCATCAATTCCAATTTGAAGATTCTCCTGCTTCATTCCCGTTGATTATTTCTTCTTTAAATATTTGCAACTTTTTTACAGAATCTATAAATTCCGCACATATATCTATAATACTTAGTTTTGTTAAATTTTGCATTAACAGATGTTGAGTCAGGTATTTTGGATTTTAAAACTCAAAATTACTTTGATTCAAATAATACAGCTCATATAATTTATCGTTTTTTAAAAATCTTTCATTTAAACGATTCAGAATGAAATCGATTATAATATTATGTACTTTAACGCAAAGTACATCTTTTGCACTAACTATTGAATTACTAACATTTGACAGGTAAGCACGACTCAATAAAAATGTCAATGTTTCTCCTTTCTAATTCGTCATTCGCAGCCGTTATAAAATTAACTGCTGCTTGAATCAATCTTTCTTAAACACGGTCTTTTGCGTATCTGACAATAATTGATCAAAGACATTTATATCCTGTGAAGTGTCCAATGTTTCGTTAATGAGAAAGTGAATAACATCTATCACGTTATTAACAGTTTTAGAAATCAATGTTATTAATTACCCCTCCCTTTAACTTTAGTTTTTCTATTGCTTTTATTTACGACATCATCGATACGGAGTTTCAATATAGGATCGAATTTACTTATCAATGAAAGTAATTCTAGACAATTGGCATGATCTAAATTTCATCTAATAATTTAGAAGTAGATTCGTGGATGCTGGGGTAGCTTAGTCCACGTTTATCAATTACCTTAACTGTTTCTATGACTAAACAAAACTTTACGCTTTGTATCATTAGTTTCTAATTTCCGTTTATTTAATAAACTAACCAGGTCCCTGTTGTTTATTTTCATTATATATGTTTCTGTACTAGTATGAAGCCCCGAGTTTTCGTGATTAGTAATTCTTTGGTATATCTGTTCAGATTTTTTATCATTGATCCACATAAAAAAAGTGATTGCTCTAAATAATTTTTACAAAATGTGAGGCAAAAGCAACAAAAGAAATTCTATTTCTTTTTATTAAATGTTAACTTGCTCAGTCCGTCTTTTGTACAGTATGTAAAAGTTCATTTATAGGTATCATAAAATAAATGCGTTTGTCGATAATCTCCTCTCTTAATTCATCTTCTGTTAAGTTTATGTTTTCTTTTCTACTTCATCTACTTCTAAGTTAATGTTCTGGTGACTATTTACTTGGCTTTTGAACACTGACGTCTCTTCCTTGATACTTTCAACGACCTCGTCTTCATCTTGCTGTTCAATCTGCGAATATATTAACATGTCGCCAGTGAATGACGTATAGCCTGTGAGATGAGGAAGTACCTGGTACATCCTTGATTATGGAAACTGGTGCAGAATCTACTGTATGAAAGAGTATATTTATTTTATAAGAAGTTTCAACTTCCATACGTTTTTGTTTCTTTATTTTTTCATGTTTCCATCCGCTTTCCCTTTTTGATTTAGACATTTTTATTGTGGATGTTAAGTGATCACTAATATAAAAGCAATTTTTAATATTATTGTGTTGTTTGCATTTACACGCCACTGTAACAATTACCAATAAAAAATATTGTCTTTATACCAGAAAAACCGTTATTTTGCGTCCCTCAAAAATCGCAATTTAGTAAGAGACAGAGCCAATTAACTCTAGTTTCGCACCCGCAACACAACACAACTACACAGATTCTACAATCTACGTCCAAACGCACTAGCCGTATATAAAACACTGTTAGGTTCCTCTACATAATGTGCCACTGCATTGGTCACCATGATGGCCACTATCGCCACGATGGCCATCGCAACCATCTAAATTGACTCCATATACTGGGTCACTAGTGGATTTGGCCAATTTTCCTAGTTGCTTCCCTTTTCTGTGACGTGATGGAGGTTGAAATTTTTTTTCTTTAGTGCTTCACGTTGTCATGATTAAATTACTCATTTACTATTCACAAAATATATAAAGGAAACAACCAAAACATAAATTATAATTGTTTAATTATAATTTACATTAATTTAATATTGCGATTGTTTATAAAATGCATTATAATTCAAACACGTTACCGCGGCACCAACAAGTTGAATTGGCCGGCCAATAATGGTGTGGACACACCACCTACGTGCTGTGCACTTCGGTTGCGCATGATGGCTCCCTTGATGACTAGGAAAAACCGCTTCGAAACCCATCGTACGCCATTACCATTTCCATCGTTGACCACTATCGGCCACTACAAGCCAACCTCCCTCTACACAATTGTGATGGTGTGGAGTGGCCTATCATGGGCCATAGCATAGAGGGGCCTTTAGGAATAACCAACACCCACTATTGCAATTATGCTTGACTCCTTGCGCTGTTAGGAGCGTCACAACGTGTCATTTGTATGATAAGCGTATAAATACCTTCCGGGAAAGTCCCGGAAGGTCACGAACATCTGTCAGGTGGACTACAAGTTGCAGAGTTGCAAAATGTCTATTCTTGAAGAGATCTCTGATACAATGTAATAAAATAGAACTGAATAATGCGTTATTGAATATTTGCTTCTACATACACAGTCAAATTTTAACGTCATGCAATCAAACATACACTTCTGGTGACCTCAAATAGAGTTCTCATGGGGTATTTAAACACTCCTATTCGTATGTATTAGGTTCTAAACACAGTAGAATCTCGATAGAGCGGACAACTGTGGGGAGGGGCGTCCAATATAGCCGAAAGTCCGTTGTAGCTTGTTGAATATAAGCATTACTATTTGCTATCAAATAGAAATATATAAACAAACATTTGTTTCCACATTACACACTACTTGTATATATTAGGTATAACATAATAAAGTAAAAAATAAATTTTTCTGTACTAGTTAGCCTTCGGACGATATTTCAGTATAAACTCGCTGAGGAGTGTGTAATGTTTGACTGCTCGGTTACGGTAACTCGCCTTTGAAAATGCATCGATTTTCGTTTGCACATTTGTAGTTAGTTTTTTAATAATTAACTATCTAATATTGGATGTAATATAACTGCTAAATATTTCGCTATTCGAAGTCCATTGTAACGAGGTCCGTTATATTGAGGTTTATGTATAGTTTTGTGTTCGCTAACAGTGCACGGGCCATTTTCTATTTTCAACGAACAGGCCACCGGGAAATTCCCACTAAGTTGACCGGCCAGTTCAGCCCTGGAAATTTGAGGAAACTTTAACAAACTTCTGCGTGGACTTATGCTAAACAATTGAAATAACCTAATGTAAATTATCCGTCCATTTTTATTTTTTGTTTCAAAATTGAAGTTAATTAAACTGATGTTTAAATCAATTGTGCATATGTGAACCAAATATGAAAGTTTTATACATTTCTATACTTTTTAAACTTTATACACTTTTGTAGCATATACAATAGAAAACAAATGGCAATTTTAGTAACCTTTATAAATCAATTCTGTTAAAAAAATTATATATTTTTGGTAAATTTTTTTTTTTTTTGGTAAGTTTATGTTTCAAAATATTAGAATATACTGTAAAAAACTGAACAAAAAGTTAATAAACTTTCTAGAAGGGAAATCACAAGAGGTGTTGTAGTCACTATTTGAATGCTCTATCTTTCTCACTAAATCAGGTTTCTATAATGGGGAAGGAGTTATTGTGTCCCCCTTATAACTGATGTTAGGCCGAAGCCTTTATACATAGATGTTTTTACCACAACAACGTATATGAGTAAGCTAAGAACTTTGGAGCAATTGAGACAAACACAAGATGATAATTGGCTAACCCAAAGTTCATAAATACTGCATCTTTAAAAAGATCTTAAATGGTGCAGACAGCTCAACATGGTCATTTTGTAAATGTAGTTAGCTATATCCTTTTAACATCTCTTTCTCTCTTTTCTTACACACACAACATAATTCTTCTTCTTTGGCTCAGCACCGGTGTAATGTTTGGAACCCTAGTTTTAGAGCTTGAAAGGAAAGTGATGAGTGAAGCAAATAGGAACCATAACTATTCAAAAGAGTTCTGCTATAAAAATAGGATATGATTCTGATTGGCTTAGTGTAGCTTATTGATAAACGCATGACACTTATATACATTTAGTTTTATCAAAAATTCATAGTTAATGAAGTCAAATTAAAGGAGGTAGATACAAAACCAATATATACGACAAAATTACCTACTTTCTTTAACTACATTTAGCGTGACTACGCTAAATTAGCTTAATGAAAATTAGGCAACTTAGGAAAAATTTTCTTATCAAACGAAAATTGTTCTATATAATTGTACAACATATTTATTTTGTATTATTATATTCTTTTTTACAAAATTTTAAAAATTAAATAAATATAAATATTAATGGCAGCTTACTTTTAATATGCCTCCTGTATATAACTAAATTTATTGCTTTTGATAGATCTATTCTTTAGTAGATGGCGGCAACATTTTTTAATTTATTGATATATTTAAAACTATAATTGTAATTATTTTATTTCAATTTTAATCTTATTTTTTTATAATAATTAATAAGTATATGCTGTTCTAATTTTTTTTATGAAAATAAAGGAAATAATTGACACATTCACTTCCGTCATGCGCGCCAGTCAAAATTCTCCAGCTTCCGGTAAACATTGTCTTACGTTAATTCATGTGTTGTTCATGCAAATAATGGAATTTTGCTAAATTATACGTAAGTAGAACAATTAATATCGACATAAACATTATCCAGAGAATACACAAATCAATCAAAGATTATACTCCATATAATTAAACGCCTTCTTCATTATTTATTGATATTAATGGGTGGGGAAGTAGTTGCTGTACCGGTAAATGAATTTGCATGCTATGACCTATCTACAATTAACGAGTTGTTAATTTATCGATGTGTTTGGAATGTTTTTAGTGTAAAACATTTAAATTATATGTTGGTATGTTATTATTATAGAATTCATTGCATTTTATGTAAGAAATATGTTACTGAAATTGTAATATGTGTGCATTGTAATGGCGGATGAAGAGAAAGATATTTTTTATGCTTGTTTTTTTACATTGTTAGGAACAGGTATTAATAGGCCTTTTATTGAAGTGTATTTTTAGAGATCAGGTAGTGTAACTCTAATGCATATAATCTTTAATTGCTGTGTTAATATCACATTAATTGTTAATGAGTTTTTCAACTTTGGCCATTCCTTTATGTTGTTTTTTATTATTTCAGACTGAAGCATGTTCATGGAAATTTAAACAAATATTGAGTTTACATTAAATAGTTTGTTAAGCGTAAAAGGAAAATGGGTATTCAGGATTTACAATCATTTTTGCTTTCAATGGATGGTGGTGCTGTATCTGTAGACTTGCTCAAAATAGCTAAAAATGTTACACAGAGGCAACCACGTTCTACGAAAAGTACGCTTCTCCGGCCAATTGGAAATAAATTGAAACTGGTTTTGGATGGTGAACATTGTTTGGATCGTTTGTATGGAGGTTATTTTTCCGGTGAGTTATATCATCTTTTCTGTATTTTAATCATATGCAATTCAGTGAACCCTCGATCTAACGGACTACTCGGGGGAAGGGATGTCCGTTAAATGCGATTGATTGTCCGTTATATCCGAAAATGGTGTCTATTAAATAAAATTACCCGCTTACCGTAATTAATGCAAACCGAGTCCGGAGTTTATTTAAAATGAATTCATATTATTTTCTTTTAAAACACATGTAGACTGTTGGCAGTAATATTTATTTATGAACAAAGTATAACGTAAGAATTTATCTGTACAATATGTATTTACAATACATAACATGAATAATTGAATAAAAAATTTATTCGGAATCTGTTAACGGGAGATTTGCAGACGACGTGCTAGGTTGACGTGCTAGGTGCTAGGTTTAATCGGCTTGAAGAATGCGTCCAATTTTAATTGCATTTTCGAAGATTGTTGTTTGGTAACAATAATTTCCCTAGATTTGCGAATATAAGAGTAATATACCTGCACGTCTGGCTCTGTCGATGACTTAATAATCTAGATTAAATCGTCAAGATGACTCCTTACTTTGCTCAGTTTAGTTTTTTCAATTGCCAGCTTTTCTTCTTCATCGCTTTCGTCGCCCATTATATTTTGACCCATAACTTCTTCAGCTATCTCATTATCTCATTTTCCGACATTATTTGATAACCAGGATCACCCTCGCCTTCTTCCAACCACTGTAATACTCTATTGTCAGTTGCGTCCTTTTGAGCATTCAGCATCGTCCTACAAAACTCCTCAACTTCAAATCTCTGAAACTGTAATTCAACATCCATATTGTTTAACAGTTTATTCCACCCATTTTCCAATGTTTGTCTAGTAACGTTTGTACAGGTGCATTGTCTAGTAACAAAAGTGCTTTGACGTTTTGTGGCGGTATGAATAATTCCTCAACCTGATATTTTATCACTTCTGGCAAAAAATGTAAAAATGTTCAAAAAACCATTGTAGAAAAATGTTCGTGTAAACCAACGCCTTTTTTGAATTATAATAAACCACAGGAAGTTAACTCATAACATCTTTTAAAAGATGTTAGGTGATTTGCTAACAATAGTCGGTTTTAACCTATGAGAGCTATCAGCGTTCGCACAAAGTAGCGTCGAGAGTCTTTGTTTGTCTAATTTACTTCCAGCAACCGGTTTTTCTGTTGTTGATGCTTGTGTATTTTGTGGTAGTGAACGCCAAAACAATCCTATCGCATCTGCATTGTAAATTTGACTTTTCAATAGATTTTAGTTTTCTATTAAAACCTTAAATTTTTGACGAAACGGTTCAATTTCTTACGTCGGTGCACTGAACGCTTCACCGTATGTCCTTTTATTCATGATTCCGTGACGATTTCGGAATCTCCAGAGCCACCATCACTAATTTTGATGCCGATATTCATATGGGTCTTTGCTGCAAATTGCAGTTCCACACCTCGCACGTTAACACCGCAAGAACGTTGTTGCACATACCATTTTAGCACAGCCTCTTCTGACGAAGATTCCTTTGCCATTTTTGTGTTCTTTCTCGTCCAATTATCAGCATCCACATCACGCGACAAACGCGACAATTTTTTCAACTTTTCTTTCGCTTTGCTATATCTGATACAGTTTGTCTTTTTGACACCATATTCTTCACAAATTCTCGTCACTGATACAGCCGATTCCAATTTTTCGATAAGTTCTAATTTTTGTTTTAAGAGTCAATATTATGCGTTTCCTTTGTTTATCCATGATTTTAGTTTGGTTTAAAATGTAAGTAAAATGTTAACCTCACATTATTATGTTTTCGACTTTGATGTCACTGCACAACTGATAAAAAACTGAAAAATAGATATTTAACCTTCTAACAAATAGGGAATTCCCAACATCTGTATAAAATTCTATATGCGTACGGTAGTATTGTTTTGTCTGGCAGTATTGTTTTGTAGGTATTTCTTACATTCACGCCTACATCGTTACGATACAAAAAATTGACGAGCGCATATTGTTTCTTTGATGTCATGAAAACCCTAACCATTCGTTCATCTGGCAAAATAGTGTCTTGTCAGTAAAATTACTAGAGTGTTTTTTCCAACTTATGGCGTAAAGTTCTACTATCACATTTCGGATTTCACTCATATTCATTCTCAAATCAAATGCTAGATAAACCCATGGTGAACTTAGTTGGTTAAGTTTTACTATGCATTTCTTATTCTTTGAGTAGGTTCAATGGGGGAAACTCAGAAAACGTTTGTTAGTAATTTTTTTAATAAAAAAAGTTTTTTTACTTCTTTCGTTTCCTTACATTTTTATTGATGATTGTGTGTGATTGTGTGTATATATTGTGTGTACAGAAATGGCATTAGGTATTTATAAACATCATATTCAATAATTTTATCTAGATTATGCTTCCTCATATTGTTTACTTATATGTCCAATTTGTTGATTAGTTAGCGAACTCAGTAAAACTATGTCAATCATTTTTTGTCTCGCTTCTCTTCTCTGTCAATTTATTCTGGCCAGACTGGCATGTGTTTTGTGTCTGCAGTAAAACTTTAATATCGACAATATATAGAACTGTTTAAGACTCAAAGAGTTCTATTTCCACAAACAGGTCTAGATGAATATCTATATGGTTTATTGTAGATGATCTTAATTATCAATTTTTGAGCTACTTCTACTTTCTTGATGTGATTGCAATAAAGCGAAGTACACTGTTCTTAGCAGCTTTATTGTAAGTATGCATTTAAGACTTGTGAACATGTGAGACATGCAGCGTACGGAGTGTGATACATATTGCGACTGTTTACAGTTACACCATGTCATATTAGAGTCGATATAAATACCCAAATATTTATAAAATTCTTGATGTTCTTTAGGGTTATATACTGACGTTTATTTGCAATACAATCAGAGTTATGTACTTTTAACGAATTAATATTAGATAATCCAGTTTTTTGGGATGGAAACATGAATAAATGTCTATTAAGTAACTTTGTATTAATTGGTACGGTAGGCCTCTGATTCCATATTATATAATTTTTCACAAAGCTTTTTGTGGTCTACTGTATCAAAGGCCTTTACCAAATCCATTAACCCTTACCGCTCCTGTGTCGGAATATATCCGAGAATATATTTTACCGCTTGTGGTTCAATGTTGGATATAATCCGACATGACGTGAACATGAATTTTTCGAGTATTACTAAATTGCACAAACCTGTAATGAACTATTTGCATTCTAAAAATTAACAATTTTAAAGTGACATTTTGTTACCAATCGTCGCGTGTAAAGTTTTATTCTGACGAAGAATTAACAAAAATATTAGAACACAGCGATTCTGAATTTGATTTTAGCGACGAAACTGATTTTAACCCCAGTAATTCGGATTCTAGTAAGTGATACCGAAAATGAAAATTTCAGTGATTGTAGTGAAAATGTTCTGGATGAAAATGTTGAAGTTGAAATAATTGGAAAAAGTACCTTATGAATAATCCTAATTTCGTGAGACACTTTTACAGTCCCAGATCAGGGAGTATAATCCTAAATGATACGTGTGAAAAGGAAATTGATTTTGTAGCCTGTTTTTTAGTGATGCGCAATTGAATCAAATTATCACCGAAACAAAGTGGTATGCAGCAAAGAAAATATAAAAATTCTCTCCTCTACCTCAATAATCCATTAGGAATACGGAAGGAGGTGAATTTGTTTGAAATGAAAGCCTTTTTGGGCGTTATAATGAATATGGCTCTAAATCCAAAATCACAGCTGAAAAACCTTTTCTCCCAAAATTGGCCCGATCGCATGCCGTTTTTTATGTGTTTTCTAGAACATGATTCTTGGAAATTTTCTGGATGTTCCATTTGTGTTCTCCACCACTACAGCAGCCTTTCCCTAGAGGAAGCAAAGTAAAAAATGTGAGACTATATAAACAAAAAGTGCAGTGAACTTTTTATACCTGGGGTGAATATAGCAGTAGATTAAAGCACCGTTAGATTCTAGGACTGGGTACAGTGGAAATGCTACAATCCACAGATGCCCACCCATTGGGGACTTATTGCTTATGTGATTGTGAAACGGGTTACATAGAAGAATTTGTTCCTTACTTCGGCAACAGCACTACAGAGAGTTAAGTTTCATGCTATATAATCAAGACAGAAAGCGGAGAAACTTGAAGGTGGTTACTCACAAAACATTTCGAGGAAGACCATCAACACAAGACACTGAAGACAGGCTAAATGGTAAACCCTAATTTGTGATTAAAAATGAAAGGAATGCAACCAAAGACTGCAGAATGTAGCAACAGAAAAATTAAAGGTCAATGGCAGGAAACTGCGTATTTTTGTGAAACTTGCCTTACACCCAGGTGAAAGTTTTAAAAAGTTTCATACAATGAAAACATATAGGGAGCAACATAGTGTAAGGTTTTAAAATAGATATATAATTATTTTGTAGTTATAAGAATATATAACTGTGTTATATAAAACTTTAAAAAAATGTTTTTTCGACTATTAATGCAAACCTGGTGGCTTTGTAAAAATTTATAGGACCTCAAAGGTTTAACAGTTCAAGCTGTATAACGATCGATAGACTTGCTCCGTGCTTATTTCGATGTGGTTTTTAGAAATAACTTGTTATGATGGGAAGCAAATTTAGGAAAATCAAGATATTTAAATAATATTCTTAAGTCTGCTTGAACGATTTTCAGTAAGAAACATTGAAACAAGAGTTTGATGTTTGATGAATTTTTACCTAGGGCTTTTATTATCAACAATATACCTTTTTGACATTAACAATAAGATATCGAACAACTTATTTTACTAAATGTCACCAACTTTTCAGATTGGGCATGTGGTGGTCAATGGAATCGTATGATTCAATTCCTTTCTCTTCTCACGAGTGCTGTTGAACGTGGAAATATTGAATTGGCTGTTGTTTTCGATGGTACAATTGCAGCCGATCGTGCCGTGGAATGGGCTGCGCAACAAGCTACTGTACGCGAGCGTGTTGCTACGGTATTGAAGCATGTTACGACTAAAGCGACACCGCCACCGAAGATCTGGTGGACGCCACCCATTTGCTTGAAGACTGCGTTACGAATGGGGCTTAGACATTTAGGTAGACATTTAGGTTTTACATTGTTTGAACCATAAATTTCTAAGGTATTATTTATGCTCTTAATGATAAGATAAGATAAAGTTTATTTGCATTCATGTACAGTAAAATGCATAAATAAGTGGCAAAACGTCAGAAAATTACATACTACGATGTATGTATATATGAATGTGATAACATATAGTCGAATAAAATAATAATTGAAAACTATGAATAATAATAATTGAAATCTATGTAAGTTCTAATACAGTATGCAGCTTATCCATATTTGAAAAATAACACAATCTTCTGTTAATTGCTCTCAATGATAGCAGAGAAGATTGAAAAATTATTTTTCTTCTAATCTATATAATGCTTAATTTATATTGTATGTGCGACGTTAAATGGAAGGGCATAGTGATGTGTAATATGTCGCATATACTTATAATAATAATCGTCTAAATTATAAGGTTGCATATCTCAAAGCAGATCTATTAAAGTTTTTCTGAAGTTAACGTCATCAGTAATGTCTTGTAATTGTTTTGGTAGCGAGTTAAATAGTCTTAAAGAGAGTACATTGATGATTTCTCTGTAAACTTTAACCTATGGGTTGGATAATGATAGGTGTTATGCCTTGTGTTGTATAAGTGCGGGCTTTGGTATTTACAAAATTTTTCTTTGTTTTTAAAGTTAAATATACATTATTTAATGTAATTAATATATAGTACTATAATTCAATAATTTTCGAAATTTTTACCTTTTATTTATGATCACGTTTCGTAATTGTTTTCGAATACATTCGCACTTTGGTGTATATGCAGTTAATTCGTAGAAAAAATTAAATAATATACAATGCGCTACTTTTACGTTCAAATGCGCGTATTCTAAAAATATTTTCAGGTATACAGATTGTTTTGAAAAGGGTTATATTATTGAGTTTATTATTTTTTTTAATGAGGCACCTGTTTTTCCTATATATTTAAGACTCTGTAACTACTCTCCACTAATCTCTCGAATTCTCTCTACGTTTTTCGTAAAAACGCCTAAGGATAGGTATAAGGAAGCTTTATTTAGATCTACAAAGAATTTATGATGTAAAAATACAGGTATACCATATAAGAAACTCGAGAAAAATCACGTAAAAAACTCTAAAATTGATACTTTTATACCGACCAGTTCGTATATCTGGAAATTAAAATAAGTTAGAGGAATTATCTCCTGATTAAGCAATACACACAAATTTTATTACCAAATCTCAAGGCGTTCGGCCATAGCGATTTATTGATTTGGAATATGTAATTGACATTTTTTTAACAAAAACAATTGAAACTCTAGAATCCCTCAACCGATTACTTTCATATTTCAGAGATGAAGAGGGTAGTTAAGTCTTAAATAATATAAGAATATACAGGTTATAATACGTATTGTATCTGCTTCTAGGTATCACAGTGATCTGTACAATGGATGATCATCATCAAGAAGTTATCGCTTATTGTCGGGAAAATGGTTTTCACGGTTTGCTAGCAGATGATGCAGAATATGCTGCCTTTGATCCACCGAGATATTTTTCTTCTGAACACATTAAGCTTACATATAAGGTATATATCGAAACTTGTGGTACTCATCAAATATGTCACAGTAACTAGTAATTGTGAGAGTACTAATGCAACCTCACCGCATATATGTTCGTGAATTACATTCTACCTCATTATTGTTAGGGTATTAACTGCAAGGTGTTTCCTACACCTTTACTTTACGTATCTTTGCTAATCGAGTGTTGCGTTAGTGAACTATAGAGCTAATTGAATATTAAACTACTTGATCTAGCATGTCGAATTTTGCGAAATGCAGTATACATTAACACTTTGCTGATTTATTAAACATTCTTCACTACATGAAAGATCGTGTTTACGAAATTTCACTTTCTGAAATGGGACCACGTCACGGATGAAATTCAATTTAAATTTCATCCGTGACACACACCTTTTGATGCCGATTAAAATATTAAGCCATACACTTTTTTTGCTATTTTATTTCTTCTATTTTTTAAATTAAATTTTATGTATTATAGGGCTCTCTCGAAACAAAGGAATATATGGTACATGCTTTGGCGAAATCTCTGAATCTCAATCATGAACAAGTTTGCGTCTTAGCATCTCTATTAGGCAACTTTTTGCTTCCCGAGAACGAGCTTCAAGACATTTATCGCAAAGTATTAATGGCTAGCGGAAAACAAGATTCGAAAGTAAAGGTAACATGGTTACTTTAATGATTTTGTTTTTTATGGTATATGCTGTAATTTTTGATAAATATACAGTATTAATTCCTTTACGAGATCATAATAATTCAATTTCTATAGATGGACTTAGTCTTTTTTGAAAAAACCTCAAAAAAACCTCAGATTAATAAATAAAATTATTTCTCATCGTATTCCAATAGATACTATAAAAGTGTGTAATCCTTGAAATGTTCTTTCTGAACGCAGAAGAATATAAGAAGTGAAAATGGGTACTTTTGATAAGCGCATGTTTTTGATTAGTTACAAGGTGATAATGGAGTAAAAACAATTGCTGCTTATGTACGTGATCTTCCGATACCATCAAAGGATATGAATGGTCTTCTTGGAACACTCTTCGGACAGGATAAAATTAATGATAAACGCGCTCAGACATTTAAGCAATCCGTTTTGTATTATTTGAATGGCACGCCGGATGGTGCAATCAAATATTGTAATTTAGGTAATTATAAATTTTAAAGTAAATATTTTCTGTTACTATTTTGAGAGAATAAAATGACATGTGATGACTTAATCGTGTAGGTAAGACAAATAAAGGTGGGAGAGGTCATAAACATCAAAAGCACGATCAGCAGCATCAACAAAACTCTTCTAGTGCGAAACGGACACCTGTAGCTACAGGTGATTCAACGAATCCAGCCCAGCAATTAGCTGATGGACTCAATTTGCTGAATTTGAGGAGTGATGATCCTGAGATTTTAGATACATCCGGATTTGCGTCTGAGACTACCGAGCAAGAGGTTTGTGTGTTGAATATTTTTTCTTTTTTGTCGTCAGTAATACTTTTATAGTCGTAAAAGGTCTAGAGGACATTGCTACATTGGTTTTCCAAAATCAATTTAGTTTTTAAATTAATTTAATCTTATATACAATCACCTGAGGCAATCCTAACATGTTACATTTCACCTGTATATTCACATTTCAATGTTCAAAAGTTATGCGTCTTCTGTAGAAATTTAAAATTAAAAACTCCAAATCCTTGACATCTAATCTGTGGGGATGAGCATTATCATAAAAAAACTGAAGTTTTTGCGTCTAGTAGCATAAAAATTTAACAAAGCATTATTAATAACTTTGTCCACATAAACGATAGAAGCTCTTCCATTCTCAAACAGCGACAGTTTCATCCCGAAACGGAAGAATTTGCAAGTGTTGATACAATATTTCTCTCTGGAAGACGAAGAGTTGAAAAACGGGAGGTGCAGTTGAAAAACTGAAAATGATTCCCTGATTCCCTTCTGAAATTCCAACTTTCATCCGCCACTGGTAATAAAAGTTGTTAAACTGCAATAGTATTAACTTTTAGATCTCGTAAAATATTTGGGTATGATTGTTATTGTACAGATTGGTTACGCCAGAATCATTATAATACTGTTCATTGTGTAGTAATCATAGTAATACGAACTTATACAATCTGTTGCGTGTTTAAAATAGAATAATTCTTATTCCTTGATCATCAATACGAGAATTTAGCAAAAGTTGAACTCTAGAAATATTTATGGATGTAATTGTTTTGTTTTTGAATCCTGTTTAACGATGGCAGTTTTATTTTCTTTATTCAATATTATTTATTGCAGCAAGAAAGTCTTCAAAATTATAAGTTAGCAACAGCAAATCAAGTTCTATCATCCGATATGGTACTTGATCCTGATATGGTGTCAAAAAATCATGCCCATGGTTAGTATTGATGTAGTTTAAGTATTGATTTGCTTTTTTTTTTTTTTACTATAATCGCAATTTACAATTTACAAAAAGCATTCAATATCCCAATTTTTTACAGAAAAATTTCTAATATACATATATATTTATGCTTACTATTAGAAATAGCCGAAGAAGTATTGTCACCATCATCCACAGATTTATCTAATTTCGTAAATGGCCATTCCAATGTTGCAAATGGAACTGTGAACGCAAATGGAGCTGCTAGCAACTCTTCCGAAGCTTCAACTAGTGCTGCTTCGCCTAAGCATACGGATGGAGCAACTGGAGGATCTAATAAATTAAACAAAAGTTGTTAGTATCTAGTTATTCTTTTATTTTTCTGCAAGAGTGCTAAAAATTCTAGTGAAACGTGTTTTTTACTAACTGTACATGATATGATTTCTGTCTAAAACTATCCGAAATAATCTGTATCTAATATTGCTTTATTTTTATCTAAATATATCCGTATTACCTGTATGTAAGATAATATCTCTATCTAATTTTGCTAAGAAAAGATTATTCTGATATTCTTTAGAAGACGGTACTCTGAAAGAAAGTTTTCTCTTACTTTCCCGAAAATGAATGTGAATGCTGAACTACAGATAATAAGATTACTGTGATTACAGTAGGAGTTTCGTGCTCCACGTCGCACTCTTCTCTGAGGGCTTTTTGACTTAGTATTGCCAAGTTGGCGAATATCTCACAAGCTTTGCCATCGGCACATAGTCTGGTAGTAATCCTTTAATCTTTATTAATGGGTTCATCCCCTTTATCAAGTTATAA
>WYDF02298667.1:0-15732 GCA_009867245.2 Adranes taylori
AAAATGAAGGTAGGGTGGAGGGCAAATAACACAAGTCTTTTGGGTTACGAAAAAAGTCGTCAGGGGTCAAATAACCCAACTCTTTTGATTTACGAAAAACGCCGGTAGGGGTCAAATAACCCAACTTATTTGGGTAAATAAAATATGACCTGTTAATGGATACTCGTTTTAAGACGGGTTATCATCTAGTTTTTAAATAAAAGGAGATTTTTAGTCAGAACGTAAACTAGCGTGTTTCCATTTTTGATATCACCTTCGTTCTCTAATAGTTACTCCACTTTGCTAGCACTAGTAATTTAATTACGGTAGTTTAATAAAAAACTGCTATCATCGAGCTAAACAAGTGCGTAAGGCTAGCTAGAATTAGCCCCATTCTGTTTATGGTAGGGCTGAATTTATTTTTTATAAATTTAAATAGATCCGCTACTTTAAGCTAATTGAGTGTTTTATGTAGTCAATATGCAATTGTCGAATTGTTTTAACTTATCTAATTACTATCTAAGTGGGACTGTTTTGAGATTTCACTTTATAATTTAATACTGATTAAAAGTTCCAAATTATTCATTATTATGAATTGTAGATAAACTTACTTGTCACAAAAATGTCGTACGCACAACAAGAGAAGGGCCAAAGGCAGTGGGTAGAATAAATGCCTATAATCGGAATGATCGATGTCTTTTCTAACTCCCGGTTGTACATCCGTCCAAGTAGTATTTGGCGGCAGCCAGAAATATTCACTCCAAAGTATTTCATCCCAAACGTATTTTAAAGATTTGGTCATTTCGTGAAAAAAAATTATATTGATTTCACGATTCACCTGCATTTTTTTAAGTAAAGAAAGAAATATTATTTAGCTTAATTTAATGTCCTTAAATGTAATGTATCTTTAAAGTAGTTACGACACGCTGTGATTCTTTTACTCGGGAGCACATTTCCTTTAAACATATTAAACCGTAGTATAGAAAATAACTGAGGTGCCGTACTGGGGTAACTTTGTGACTGCAGTATTACTTTGGGAGACTCATGTATTTTCGGACATATTTTCTAATAGACGACTAATGTTTTATTCAACATGCGCCTTTATCATTTTATTTCAAGTAGTAGTAGTTATACTGTCAACTCACTCAATTTGCCAACGCTGCATTTATTTTGACGTTCTGCACATATGTGTGAATAAAGCGTTACCTGCCGCTTTTTTCATGCATGTGTGCATAACGTCAAAATAAATGCAGCGTTGGCAAATTCTGTGAGTTGATAGTATAATTATTACTATTGAATAAAACATTAGTCGTCTATTAGAAACTCCAAAATATGCCCCAATGTAATGCTGCAATCACAAAGTTAGCCAAATTATCGTACGTGTTTTTATCTTTCATATACCATATAGGTATGTAATATCTACAGGTATTTAAAAGATATAGGATTGATGTTTTGAGAATTTTTCTCTTTTACCTTAGTACGTCTCTTAAAATAGGTAAAATAGTTTTTCTATTTTACCAATTGCCTTGTGTCAAATCACTGCAATTATTTCAAACGTAATTCAAAGAGGTGCCCATAAGGAACAATTTACCACAAAAACTAATATTTAAAAAAAAAATATCTTTCTGAAAGAATTAAAAGAAAGGCGTATTCTTCAGTGTCTGTATATACGTATACGTACGTAGGGATGTATGTTCAAGAATTGCTCGCAACCTATTGGACTGATTTGGCTGAAATTTGGTAGGCAGGTGCACACTATTGTTCCGCAAAAACAATTTTTTCATTTTTTTATAAATCCAATATGGTGGAAATGCGCCATTTTTTCACAAAAAAATCAGTTTTCAATCTAGGAGGCTAAAATTATGCAAATGCATAGTGCCTCGTACTATGTATCGAATGAAAAAGTCCGATGTCGGATACCGGATTCTTCTGTCTCGGCTACATCGGGTTTTACATACAATCCAAAAAATTCGGTGTAAGTTTTCACTCCGTCAGCATGCATATGATTTCTCCATAACGCAAGAACTTGGTCTTTAATCGATTCCAAAAATATATAATATCAGTAGGCAATCAATGATGACGGAGCTACAATGGGATAGGTTGCCACTTTATTCTTAAAACCCGACTTCACCGAGAACAGTCCAAGTCCAAGCGATTTCAATTGCCTTGTGTTATGCTCAAACGATTTTAGGTGACTAGCATTCCATTTCCGACACCCGAATACCAGATTACAAGTATCACAACTGATACTACGCTTTTTCTTTTCTGGTTCACCAGCAGCGGACGATGTAGATGCAATGATCCTTTTCATTAGAGTAACAATCTTATGCGTCTTCAAATGCTGCAACCATTCAGGGCCAAAATCAATCATTAAACCGCGCTCTTCACATAAATATTTATCAATTCCATGGTATTTCCTGACATGTCTTTCCATAGCATCGGACTCGATGGAGTAGTTTGAAAAAGTAAACCAAGTAAACCTTTTGTTTTAGGATATCTTTTATTGTCGATTCTGATATGTTTGTCTTTAATAAAAATCAGACCTTTACAGAGGATCCATACACTAGTGTCTTCATCAAATTTCAAGTCCAATCTATTATTTGTTTTCTGTTTCTTTCGTTTCTTTTTCTCTTTTTGATCAACTCTATCTATCACCATCATCAGTACTAGGACTTCTACGTTTACAATTTGAAGTCAGATTTAGAATCTCATCTCGAAGATACTTTGGGAGTAGACTGAGAATTAAATACCACACTTGTCATCATAGACGTTACAGTTTAGAATTATATCAAAATTTTCTAATATCTTGTTGTATGAACTTTGATTGAATACTGAAATGGAATTCACTAACCAGAGAGTATTTATACTTAATTAGACAATTAGAAGCACTAAAGTTTGCGTTTTACGTTCATGGAATCTTCCGACTTCAACTGGTTGAAACCAATCTTTATAGTTTGGAAGTTCAACTGCTACTGAATAAATTTCTTTCAAAATTGGTGCGCGGACCGACATGAAAGAACTAAATAGTTCTTCTTTGTTTTCCACTTTCTTCTTTATTTCATACAAGTTTCATTCTATGAAGATAACACAAAAGATGTAGAATTAACAATAACGTGAATTGATTGAAAAATTCCATACATTACATTAAGTGATACAACTCGCTTCAGCTATATCATGGAATTGATAACAATTCAATTACTATTCCATTTCGAAAATGGACTCTTCATGAACTTCCAGCATTACGTAAAACGAATAAAGATATTTGGAATGTGAAATCTTCAATGAACGAAGAACGACCAAGATATGTGATTTTGGGTTTTCAACAAAATCGAAAAGACCAGCCAAAGAAAGATATTACTGAATTAGATCACTACAGCATTCGAAATATGAAACTTTACCTCAACTCTGAAGCCTATCCATATGAGAATTTGAATTTAAAAATAGCTGATAATAGATAGTCTACATTATTTCTAATGTACAAGAATTTTTAATCTGCTTACTACAAGCGAAATGAAAACGATCATATATTCAACTATAATAAATTCAAAAATCATATGCTTTTCGTATTTGATGTTTCCAATCAAAACGATTCAGTCAAGTCTTCTGTTATCGATATGAAAATTGAAATCGAAGCTGAACAAGTTTTCGCAGACCAAACGAATGCCTATTGTCTCACAATCAGCTGATAAAGAGAATCAGATTTTCGATTTTGAAATAGAACAGCAATTCAAGAAAAAATGTGTTCTGCTTGACGCATCCACGTGCGATCGACGTGGATGCGTGTGGATTCTGCTATTGAGATCGATGAATGCTACCAATTGTCAGTGGGTTTAACAATTCCTGATTTTGCGTGTTCGGTAAAACTAGCCTTAGATGGTCATAACCTACTTTTCACCGTTCCTGATTGGATGTAATTTAGTAGTTTTCTATTGGACTGGTGTCAGGAAGGAAAACTGAAAACATTTCTTGAATTATTCAGTACTATATTCATCAAAAAGCCTCCATCGTCTTCGTCGTCGTCAAGAAAGTCTAATCTAACGTACTAGAACCATCGAATGATTAAAATCATTTTAAGTGAACAAGCTCTGGTTAACATTGCAAATTTCAAGCTAATGATTGATTTTAAAATTGAAATTTTACAAGAACAGATTTTAAAAAGTTTTATTCATCAATAATTGAGATATCAAACATCTTAAGCTATGGTCCACCTCAAGAAATACTTTTTGATCTTTTGCGCGATGGAGTGGATTGTATTAGAAAATTATATTCTCTATCTACAAGATATTATTTGTTACAAGTCCTAACCGATCCGATTGGAAAAAATAATATTCTGATGTTCTGCGAGATGATGCAATTCTATTGGAATAAAATCGAGTAAAATTTCTAAGAACCTCTGAGTACTATATAGGAGATCGCAAATTCAATTTTTTATATGCTTTGGCCAAGGTTTTGCAGGTTCCCTTGGCTGTAAAACGAATGGTATAGCATATATCTAAACTGCAGGCTTACCATAATTTCTAAAAGCATTCCACTCGTTACCAGTTCCAGGCTGAAGAGGATGATAAATCCTAAAGCCTCCTTCAAACAAACTCTTCAATCTCCCTAAAATATATAGAACCCCAACAGGGAGTGGAGTTTTAGTAAGGGAAAAAATCCCACACTGTTGGATACACGGGCATCCTTAGCCTTTTGAAGGTTTCTCCAGTTCCTACGTAAAACTAAAAAATTTTTTATATCAGTCGTAAACATGACTTTGTTAAACAAAGTAGTGCCAATTTTGTTCACGTGTTTATTATAAATAAATAATACAATATTTGCAAATAATGAAACAGTTGATGATGATGATGATGTCTATTATAATCGGACATTTGCAATTGAATATTTATCGAGATATGGATATTTCGAAAGTGAGACATCAAAGTACGTAAAATATCTGAATGAAGATGAACATTTGCTTTCAAATATTTCAACAAATAGTCGCCGTGTAACTGATGAATATTTACAAGAAGCCCTTCGACAATATCAAACTTATTTTTCTTGCCGAAATATGGTGAATTAAACAGTCAAACACTAACATCTTTCACTCAACTACGATGCGGAAATAAAGATCTACCGTTTTCATATAATGTATATACAAGCAAATGGCAACAATTAATACTAACATAGGATTATGTGCTTATCAATAGAACTCAACTTGCGATAGCACAATTCACATTTCGCTTATGGTCGGATGTAACAAATTTAGAATTCGTACGCAACACGACAAATCCAAATATTGTAATTTCCTATAAACTTGGATCATCGCATTCTCATGAAAATATGTATAATGGTCATACATGTTCAGGATGTATGGGTTGTTATGGTAAAGAAGATCATGGTGTATTAGGACATGCATATTCACCACCTGATACTAACAGTTCACGTAATATGACGGAAATACATATGAATTCATGTCACGATTGGGATCTTGATTATGTACCTATAGCTAATTCATCTAAAGTGAATATATTGACTGTGCTTGTGCACGACATTGGACATGCACTTCAAATTGGACATAGTAAGGAACGAAATTCAATTATGAATCCTGTTTGTCATGTAAAAAGCCCTGTATCATTATATAGAGATGATATATCTGTTATTCGAAATCTATATGGTCCGAAACAATTTGATCGAAACAATCCTTTTATAAGAACTACGACGACTGGAACTACAACAACAAAACCAGTTCAAATAACGACAACAACACGATCATCAATCCAATCAAAAAGTGAATTTTTACCAGCAGATGATTTATGTAACATTAAATCGCTTTAAACATTTTTAATTATACGCTACAAGTTATTATGCTATTTAGTGCTAACTTAATATACATGATTGAATTTCCTTCACTTCGAGTCCATACTGGGTGGCCTCAGATAGTACCTTAGAGTACTAATGCTAATTTTAGCGCTGTAGTGAATATTATAAAGGTCGAACATATTTATTTTACAAAAATGGAATTTGTGTGGAAATATCAGAATGTGCATTCAAAGTAATAAATTATAGTCAGATATCTACAGATTTTAATTGAGTACCTATAAAATCGATATAGTATTTCGATACGTAGATGGTAATCTATACTTTATTTATGAAAATATTGTCTACGCATTCAACGAATTTTCAAACAAATTCATAAAAACTGCACATTTCGATCTATCATTTTTGGCTATGTTTGTCCAAACGATACTATTTTAAATAAAATTTATAACTTATTAGAGACAAGACAATATTATATGAAAACGCATGAATATAATATTGTTGTAAAAATAAAATGTTTTTGTAAAAATAAATGTATTAAATTAATATGAATTTTATTTACAACCGAGAAGCGGCTGGTTAGTAGTGCGCGTTCTGTTCACTTCTGCGTTCAGCAAACAGAGCACGAGAGTAAGTTATTTGAAATGCTGTTGTTTTCAAACAAATAGCATTAGTATAGAGAAAAAATTAAATCACAGCTAAAAAAATGAGCGCGGTAATTTTTATTTATGAGATTATAATAATTTTAACACGCGCGTTTCTTTATCTTACAAATGAATTAAAATTCAAATAAGTACTTACTTTACTGAAATACTGTTGGACATAAAAATATATTAACAACAATGCTCTTGTTGCTGCTGCAAAAAATTTTACTGGATTGAATTGTATGCTTATTTGCTTGATCGATTTTAGATAATATACAGTGTGATACTGTAATCCTTGAGAACGGATTCGTGCGGTTTGGATAAAATTTTGTTTGTGACAATCAAATGATAAAAACAGATTTGTCACCTTGAATGTCACATTTTACGAACGGAATTATGTGGAGTTTTTAAAAATTAACAAATTAATCATTCGAATATTTTCGGTGTTTCAAATATAAAATCTAGTGTCATTTTAAAATTTAGTTTAATAAATCTAGTAACATTTTAAAGAAGAAGCGCACAATTTCAAATATTAAATCTAGTAACATTTTAAAATCTTGTTAGAAATTCACATTTGAGGCGTGCGACGCGTCTCGTTAAATTTTAAATATACCGCTAAATTCAGTCCTGACGTCAGCCATATTGTTTTTTTAATGACAGCTACTCTAAATTTACATAAGCTCAAATAAAAACAATTTGTTTTCAAATTTCACGTCATCTCGCGAAGAAATATTCAAATGTCGCGCTAAAAAATCTACTGCTAAATCTAGTAATTTTCAAGTAAAGTGCTAAATCTAGTAATTTTCCCACCAAATTTTGACAACCAGAAACGTTCTGTCGTCCGCCATATTGGATTTTTAAATGACAGGTGTCAAATTCAATCATCTGTCAATTAAGTCATCAGTGCCATCTTGATTTTTCGTTTAGAATGAGTTAGGATAAAGTCCGAGTGGCTGGGTGGCTTCGGTAGAATCCGTGGTCGCCAAATGCGCTGATTTTGAGCAACAAATATTTTTTCAAAAACTTGTAATACCCTGTATATTTTGATGCACTTTGTTAGCCCTTGTAATTCTATTTAAAACGACACCGCATATGACGTGCCAAACTCTTATCGTTTCAAAGATATGATTTTTAATAACTTAACATTTCGCAACTAGTCTCCATAGCAACTGACATTCAACAGTCATATATACATGTAAGGCCTAAATAATTGCACATATATGCAAAGTTACAGGACAAAATATTTTAGGTTTTATGAGACATATAGGACTATAAGACATATAACTTGTAGGTGCTTTTGCAATTAAATAAATGTTTTTATTAGTGGCGGATGCACATTATAATTTTGGGAGGAGTACAAAATAATCATTTTATTCAAAAATTCAGTTTTAAAACTAGCACACTGAAATTTTGACCGCATATAGTATCTTGTATTATGCGCCGAAAGAAATTAGTGCCATGTCTGAAACCAATGTTGAACGCGATGTTGCCACATTTAAACTTTTACAAACTTTTCGATATATCTCAGGAACTATAAAAGATAGAATACGTGAATAAACTTTATTATATAGGCCACCAAAAGTTCGTTTAATTTTATTTGAAATTTTTTTTTTGTAAAATTACAATTTAACGTATTTACAGAATGTCTTTTAAATACGTTAAATTGTACTACATTAAATATCTCGACTATTGTAAACGATATTGTAACGACTATTGCACTACAATAAATATCTCGGTTCCTGTGAAGGTTAAAAAATAAAACTTGGGAAACAAGTGTGAGACTCAGGGACCTTAGTTTGTGCAAAGCGCACACGGGGAAAAACTGACTCAGAAGCGGCAGCGGGGAAAAGTAAGTCCAAAACGGCAGCAGGCCGCGCCAAAGCGGACAGCGCAGCTATCCGCGCCGTAGGCAAATGTGGAGACCAGGGAATTAATGGATACCTAAGCGAATTCATGCATAGACGAATTCATAAGACCAAGGTCAAGGCTTTGCACGCCAAGCTGCTCTTGTAGAAATTTTTTGAAACTTTCAGAAACGTTTAGAAATTAGTCGAAAAGAGAGTCAAGAGCGATCGTAGGCCATAGCAAATCGGACAGCGGAGCTGTTGACACTGTAGGCATATATGGGAGGGCGAGGGGGGGGGGGGCGATTCATGGGTAGGCGATTTATAGATTAGACAAATTTTGATTAGATTACCTTAAACAACTATTGTGCTAATTGTATTTTATAGACGAGTTATAAGGTGACACTAAAAATTGAAAGATTCAACTTTTGTTTTATGTAAGATAAAACAAAACGTATAACTTCCAGTATATGAAAGATGGGGTGGCAATCATGTCCACGAATTTTTTAATATCTGCATACTTTCACTTCGTGTTCCTAAAGTTGAAAGTTAAATTGAATTCTGATAAATACATCATGAAACTTATTGTACAGGGTGAGCACGAGTAACAAGGCTTTTTTTTTTTAATATTACTCGGTTAATTTTGAAGTGCAAAATTATTTATTGATATAAAAATGTAGTGAATTGTATGCCATGTAAGTTATGATTGGAAAAGAATGCCTGAGAGATGTTGACCGCCTTCATCGTTGCACTCTTCCACTCTGCCTTTGAACTTCTCCCACACTCTTGCCAATGTTTGCTGATCAATCAGTTGAATCTAACGACGAATCGCATCTTTAATCCACATAAACGCGAGATTTTAAGTAACCCCAGAGGAAGAAATCGCACATGCTGAGATCTGGAGAACGCGGATGCCAATCTACAAACCGGGAAATGAGATGAGGGGAGAAGGTACACCGAAGCAAGTCCATAGATATTCTTAGAGTATCGGCTGTGGCACCGTCTTGTTGGGACCAAATTTCATTCGTGTTTAGTCTCCTCCTACGCAACTCTCTTAGGAAAAAGTTTCTAACCATTTCAGTGTACTGTTCAGAATTTACTGTCACTGTACGCTCACCAATCCTCGAAAGAATAGAGACCAATAACACAGCGGCGCGACATCGCACATCGCACTGTAACTCGTGATGAGTTTGTGGAGCTATTTGGAATTTGTCTTTGCGCAGTACCGACAGTTCTTCTTACAATCTTCTCCGCTGAAATGAAAGTGGCCCTTATCTGACATGAAAAGTAGGACATCGTTGTTTTCTTCCAATTGTTGCAGCATCTGTACAATGAAGTCTTCACGCTATGCACAGTCCGCTTCATTCAATTTCTGCACGAGCATGATTTTACATGGTTGCACCCGAGAGTCTCCGAGCAAATCGATGTAGGCTTCGTAACAGCGTTGCACTTACCCTTTCCACATACATTTTCTGGTGTCCTTACCGTCCGAACAGGCCCAGGTGGTTTTCTTTTCATCAACAATCCTGTTGTTCTCAAGTTGTCAACCCATCTCAAAATCATTTTTATCGGTTGGAGACCTCAGCGTGTCGCCCAATATTGAAATGACGGCGGAAAAGACGTTGGGTTGCCGTCACTGACGCACTAGTTGTCATAAAACTATCGTACGCAAATGTAACATCCACTGCTCCATTGCGACTGAAATGGCATAACTACACGAGCTCACGGCTATCAACGCTGTGCCCCTCCCACCTGCCATTGCCTAGTACAGTCCCATCCGCAAAATCTCCCTGTTTCTAGTGGTCACCTTGTATTAAATTAATACTAATGTACAGATAATAATTTCATATAATATTTTAGTGAAGGTATTGTTTTTGTTACAAAAAAACTTAACATGCATGTGCTACTTTGGGAACCTTCGAAATGTACCAAAGTTAGGCAACATTCTGTCCTAAAGTTACACGATATATAAATATTAAAAATCAGAATTGTACAATACATTTTTGAATTCCTTTTTTGTTGTTTCTATATAAAAATTGCCTCACAAACCCCAACATCGACGAATGTGTACTTTAGGTGTTTAGTAATTACATAGTTTCTATTAAAATGCAATATACCAAACAACTTGCATTACAATCCATATAATTTAAGATATGGGAGATTTCAATCCATAGAGAATATTAAAATATATTTATTAAAAATTGCATATTATGGATATCCAATGTATACTGTTTTAGTTCTAAGTCATCTACTTCGTACACATAGATGTCACCTACTTTGTGCACATGCTTGGCGGAAACAAAAATCCAGCGTTGGCTTATATCACGGATTTTCTAATTTTTATGTTTACATTGTTAGGGTTACGTTAGAGTTAGGTTAAAATTCGGTTAAGAGCTACATTAAGGGTTAGGTAATGTTAGGTTAGTATTCGTTTATTCCTGGTTAGTTTAGGTTAGGTTATGTTAGTGGCAACACTGGGTATGTGTTTGCTAGATCATACATAGCAATAATAGCTCGACGTTAAAAATGTAATGTAAATATTCCATAAGGAAATTTTAAAAATAAAATTTTAATATTAATAATTCACAGATAAAAACCTCCCATATCTCAATTAATTCGAATTTTAATATAGATTATTTTGGTATACTGCATTTCAATAGAAAAATTCTAGTTACCGACAACCAGTGCACAGTCGCCCAAAAAAGATTTCCATTCTTGATGCGACAAAAAATATCAAATACCAAAAAATACCTTATGGCATAAATCAAAAGAAAAACATAACCAGAATCACAGAAAACCGAAAGCATTTACGCAACAGGAAGAAAAAACATTCGGTGCATACTTGATGGGAATGACCGGTTATTGGTTTACCGGTAACTACATTTCCTCATAAATGCAGTTAAATATTATTTGGAGCGTCAAGGAAGAGCAATTCAGTGTTTTAATAACAATCTACCTGTGATATCGATTCATCATTAATTCCATGAGTAATCCCCTAATGTAATACAAATTAACAAATAAAATCAATTTAATGCTCCAAACAAATATAATATACCAGCTAATAAATTAGTAATATCTAAATTAGTAGTACTTAAATATAATTAATATAAATTCAAATTATTATAAAAATATTTAATACGTTTAAAATGAAATCTAAACTAAGACGTGAGAACAGTATAGTGTCAAACAAAAGCCGTCTTACTTACAAATAGCATACATGCCAATTTCGTCGTATGTTCATTCTTAAAAAAATAAACACCTTTGTCGAACCCAGCGTCAGCATTTTATCTTATAATTAATACATGTATATATTTTCGTATCGGATAATTTTTTTGGTATTATTATTATTACTTTGTTTAGAATGGAAAAAGCGTCAGCTAAATTATTTATTACTTATTATTTTAAGTTTAATGACATAACAGTTTTTTCCTTAGCGGCTTACTGTAACCGATTTTTACGGAAAACCCCGTAACGGATTTTTCACCCACCATAAACCGTTAAGTTTTGCACTCTTCTGATGCTTCCGTCAAATTTCATTGGGTATTAGTTTAACGTATTTTATCAGACTTCTTGATGTAGTAGGACTGTTACTGCTATCTCTTACACAGTCCACCATTTATGCGTTGATCAACAAAATAGAGCAGTTGTGCTCCTTAAATTTCTTTACGGATTATGAAGAACTTTTCTAATTGGTCGGATGTATAAGCTTCCTAAAGTTTTGAAGCAGAAGTTTCTTTCAAGTCCCGCCGTTTTTACGGCCAACGCCAAGGAATGCCACAGCTCAGCAGACCCGTCAGGAGTACCTTCTTCCTAGAGAATTCACATAAAAGGAACCAGTACTTCCTCAGACGCATTTTGGGTCTTACACTAGGTCTTGCTCAAGGTTTGACGAGTGAGCAAATCCGCACGCTTCGCTAGCTTAAGCCACCAATAAATGATCAAAAAACTTATTCCAATAGAGCGAGGAATCGCACTCCGGAATCTGATTTGTTCTAAGTAAGCGTTACCAACAAAATACTTATATTTTTATTTAAAAGTTTTACATAATGAACTCAGAAAGCATAATGAAAAAAAAATTACATAGTTGGCCAAGGCGACTTTGCATCCAGTGGTACCAATGAAGGCTACTGGAAACGTATCTATTACCAAGTTGTGGACATCGTCATTACCCTGTATGAAGAGAGATTTCAAGACAATAAGTTTCCTGTGGTCATTTCTAATTTCTTTAAATTTGATATTGATGCCGCCGAGGTTTCCATAACATTCTACGAAGAAGAATTCTAAATCGATTTAATAGCTCCCAAGAGTGAGGCAGTTGTCATTAAGAACTACTTCAAGATCAAACATATTACCATAGATAAGCAACACAACGAAGTGACAGAAGAATGAACATCTTAACTGTTTCGTTTGAAGTACAAGTGCGGAGCGATCTTTTATTCGCATGAGACGTCTGAAAACATGGCTGTGTAGTCCAATGCAACAGAATAGATTTTCCAACCTGGGTTTCATCCACACTGAAAATAATTTCCTCAAAAATCTTAATGTTAATAACATTGTGAAATGCTTCGTTGAGGCAAAAGAAAGAACTTCAATGAAAAAGAAATTTTAGGCAACTTTATAAAACCAAATGCACAGGGAGATAGATATGTGTATTATGGATATAGCTGTGCGGGTAGGGGTTGCCGATTGGGTGGGGTTCAAATAAAATCAATGTGAAAATAGAATTAAAATTTTACCTTGTCAAAGTGATAGAAACAAACCTTCCTTCCCAAAATAGTACCTCCTTTTTAATATTAGAAGCTACGGTCATGATGCTTGGATATGAATTTTGAATTTTTGAGGGGGTCTATAGCCCCCGCCCCCACACAATTCTGTAACACCTGGTCCTGAGTGGCTTAATTCGTTCCAGAACCGACAAAGAGAACTAAGCCAAAGATTATTCCTAAACATCTCTCATACTGATGAACATACTGTGAATAATTTTTTTGGTAATTTGGGGACTGGATTACAATAAGGATTTCCTACAATAAGGATCTTGCTCCTGTACATGTGAACTATTAAGTTCAGAAACTATGGTCTATCTGAACTGAGAATAGTCCGGCAAATGCCTTCTATAATCTAACTAATTTTGGGTGGTTTGATTTCAATACATATGAGGATTAGTTCCAAAATTTACTACGTCCAATACTAAAACACCAAGGACGTAAAGTTATAATTGGGGGCGACTTAAGTACCCATCTAAATATGAAGTTATCAAACACTGTGAAGATAACAATATTCGATTTATATCATACCTCCAAATACAACCCCTGGATATGGTCTATTTTTGGCCGATTGGCCGGGTACTGGAGGAAAATCTTAGAAGAATGTAAAGATACAGCTAATGGAAATCGGTTTAGTAGTGTAGCGTAAGGCGAATTTCCTAATTTTTAGGATGACAAAACTAGACGAATAGGGTTCTACATATCTTAAATCAGGCTTTCGTAAATGTGGTTTTTTTTCCATTAGACTCCTTTAGAAAAATGTTGTCTTAAATTGTCTTGGCAGCCACATTGTTGCAGATAATACTGTGATACAAACAAATGGATTCGAAACATTTATCGAATTGTTTTCTTTGGAAACATTTAGCCAAAGCAGGCAGGAGGCTACAGCTAAGAGACGAAGAAAGTACAAGAAATTTGAAGTATTTCCTGGAAAAGGAATAACTGTTTCAGACATTAGTCTTTCTTTTGCTAATTCTGATAACAATTGCAGTTTGGTTCCTCAATCTTCATTCTCTCGCCAGTAAGTAAAATTGAAAAGAGTCATCTAATAGTTCTAATGACGATCAGAACACCTTAGCGTGGAATATGCAGAGTGCAGATAGTCCCTAGGATCCAAAATTTTCAGATGAAAACCAGACTTTAGAGGCAGAAAGTTCAACAGAAACAAACTTAGTAAATATTCCAGTCCAACCAAATAAAAACGTAGGTTTTTCTGTCCCAGTAATATACCGTGACAAATATCACCCTGGTAAAATAACAAAAATTAAACACGAAGGAGCAATTGTTACCATCATGGTGCCTTGTGATCGATTATGGAATATCTGAAACAGTAATTGCTTTAGCCTTCAGTCTTATTTGGCTAAGATGTTCGATAAATGTTTGGGATACATTTTTTTATTTGTATATGAACTCTTAATCCATTATCTGCGACAATGTCTCTGCAAAGACTATTTAAGACAATATTTCTATCCAATCAAAAATATCACATTTACGAAAGTCTGATTTCAGATTCGTAGAATCTTGTTCGTCTAGTTTTGTTATCAATTTTATCAAAACTTGGGGCAATTCGTCTTTAGGTACATTTCTAAACCGACTTACATGAGTTGTATGCTCTCATTCTTCCAAAATCTTCTTCCAGTAGCCCTTCATTGGTCAAAAATAGGCTACACCCAGGGGTTGTAAGAGATGGGTAATATTTAGAGGAAATCCAATAAATCTGATATTGTTATCTTCACAGAATCAAATAACTTCAATTTGTAGATGGGAACTTTAGTTGTCCCCAATTATAACTTTACGTACTGTTGGTGTTTTAGTATTAGAAGTAGTAAATTTTGGAACCAATCCTCAAACAGACCATAATGAAACCACCCTTGGAGTTGGTTTGATTATATCGGGAATTTGGCGGTCCATCCTAAACCAGAGTTTCTGAGCTTTATAGTTTACATAAACAGGAGCAGATGCCCTTCAGTATTTCCACATACCATCAGAGATGTATAAACTTTCGAAGAATTACGATTGTTTCAATATATTTTGTTCCTTTTCTGGTGATTACTGTGAATCGCCTCGTGTTATCAACAAGATTGATTTCATCGTAATTCCAAACGTTGACTAGAAGAACTCCTTCCAATTCAGTCCCCAAATCATTATTATCTTCATCCCTTGCTGCTCTAGCATGAGAAATGTTTCGGGATAATATTCGGCTTAACATTGTTCGTCGGCTTAGGTACGAATTAACCCAGTCAGGACCAGGTATATTGTTGCTAAAACACTGAACTGCTTTTCGTTGACGATCCAAACATGATTTGATGGGAATTCTGTAGTTAAATTTAGTTAGCGGAAAACCCAAATCGGACATTGCTATCAAGTACGTAGTGAAACTTTCTTCTTCCTGTTACATAAATACTCTCGGTTTTCCATGGTACTGATTATGTTTCCTTTTAATTTATGCCATAAGGTATTTTTTCGAAGTTGATTTTGTTTGCCGCATTATGAATACATAGCTTTTTTCTTCTTCTTCTTGTACAGCCCATTTATATCCACTGCTGGATGTAGGCCTCCCCTTTTCTTCCCGATCAATTGCCACTTGTTGCCACGTATGTCCTGCTATTCTTTTGATGTCGTTTGTCCCTCGCTCCGGTGGTCTTCCCATTGGCCTTATTTTTGGTGGTCTCCACTGTAGAATGGCTTTGGTCCAACGATCATCAG